>JAVQJG010018892.1:0-19993 GCA_036024015.1 Craterocephalus amniculus | reverse complement strand
TAAATGTTTAATCCTATACCTAAATGTTCAATCTTAATCTTAAATAGTTTAACTAAATGTTAAATATAAATGTTATATCTAAATCTAAATGTTGAACCTAAATGTTTGAAATATATGCTAATTGACTCCGCCCCTTGAAACTTCAACCAATCAACAAACAGAGACTCATGGGCGTGCACACCCACACACACACATAATACCATTAGCTCATGATAATATTACAACTTAACATCTAAAATAATTCATGCTACGTCTATAAGAAAGGTATCTAAGTGAATATCATCAATCTATTTTCAAAAAAGAAGTGTCCAGCGATTTATGTAATCTAGATTAGGCTCAAACAGCTACGAAGGTGGGTTGAATCCAGTTACAGTAAATGAGTTAACTCATTCCAACAATTTCTTTCTTGTAAATGTCCGTAGCACCTACTGTAATAAAAATAGGAAGTTTTCTGAATGATTTGCATATAGTCAGCAATAAATGTGCACGACAGAAAAAATGAGGGAAAAAACTTGTAAACCACTAAACTGACACAAGATGAGACAGGTAAATACGATACTGCTTTGTTGTGGCTTTAGTGTGCATAAAGGAGGAATATATAGTGTGAGTGTACACAGATAGGACCAAAATGTAGGCCTACACGTCGAACATCGCCCACACTGCCAGAGGCTACAATTAAGGTGGTTTCCTGCTCTACTTTCACATAAAGGCATCTTTCATCAATGAACTTTTTTCTTTTTACCTGCACAAAGTCAACTTCTGAGTATTGCTGTGGAAAGTACATGGATATGGTTTGTTGGTGTCCAGCAATACAAATTGCTGGACATACATTTTCCTTCATTATTAGGTCATTTCAGTTCTGTGAGTTTTTCTCTTTATTCCTGTGCAGAAGTAAGTGTGTATGCGTGTGTGTTTGGGATGGAGTGGGGGGATAGACAGCCATAAAATACATCAACATCACTATCCAATCTCAACTAGCATGATTGTTATAGGACAGAATTAAACATTGACAGTTGCAATAATTATTACTACCAGTAAGTGGTAGCAAAGTCTCGCGTTGAGATAAAGGCTGCCAAGCAGAGGAATTCTGCATCAGAAGAAAATTAATTAGACATAAGAAAAGAGAAACTAGATAAACTGGATGATTTAAGTCTTATATTCTATTTGTGTTTTGTTATTGGGTGAGGTTTGAAGAGTTTTACGTTTTCTTTTTCACAAACTTAACAATCCTGAATCTACTTACCGTTCTAGTTGGTTTAGTCTGTTATCGACTTGTAAGGCTGGTTGTAGTCTTTTGCTCTCCTTTCGCTTTTAAACTACGACGTCGAGGAAATATCCGGAAATACTAAGAAAGTCCCTTTGCCGACTTTTGTCAGCTCATGGTAACACTTTGATTCAAGTTCTGTTTGACACTAAAAGTGAAATTAGAGTGTAATCAAATCTGTGTTTGAGTATCAGTTTGGTTTTGAAAGCAAAAGTTTGTTTTGTTGCTTTAACTTTGGGATGTGTGAAGTGTTAGCTTGCCAATCAGCGCCGTCAATATTTTGAGCGTTACGCATGGCTAATTAACCGGTGCTGTTTTCTGCTATGTGTCAGGCGCACAATTTTATGTATGTTAAACAGTGTTTCGATGTTTGTTTTGAGTCTTTACTAAATGTCTTTATTGGTCCTTTGTGTTGTTGTAACTTCCAGCAGTGATGGCCACCGCGCCTCAATCCTCACTTCATATGAGATCGACTGATCTTATTAAGAGGGAACCCCTGGACTATGGAGGATTTGGAGAGGTTTACTTGTGCTACCATGTAACCCTTGGCCATGTGGTGTTGAAGACTATGTATACAGGCCTTCTTCGCAACGAGTAAGTATCCATTGTATTTGTTTCTGTGTAGGAACCATTCCGGGTATTCCCCTTAGTGTACTTGTAACTTGAATCATGTGGTCCAGCGCGACACTGCAGAAGCTCTTCACTGAGGAAGGCTGGTTCTGATATGTTAAAAGAGCTCATATAAAGTAAAATAATTAAACTTTATGCATTATACCTCTCTGATGTGCAAGCAGAAATGCTTGGCATCCGTTTTTTTCATTGAATTGTGTAAGAATACATGCACTGATTTCCTTCTTTCCTCTCTCTCTCTCTCTCTCTCTCTCTCTCTCTTTCTGTTAAAGTTCACTTCCACATTTCAGATGAAAATCTGAAACATCCATAATTCACATCACATGCAGAAAGAATCTGTAGTATCAACCATGACCCTTTTTGCAGAACTTATAAACCACTACAAGTGACAACTGGGCAAAAAAGTCGGCCTATTACAACCCACAATGACTGGGACAAAATATTGAATTGAATATGAATAGACATTTTTGTGTGATGAACCACTTTCTTTAATAATCTGTCAAGATGAGAGAAGATGGAAGATGCTTGCCTGGTGCTATATGTGAGGTGTATCTTTTGTAAAGTCTTTTAGGAATCTTATAATCAGGAACATAAAAGAGTGACGGCAATAAAAACACATTTTTTCTTTTGTAAGTGAAGAAGGGCTTTTGTGTAACGGCACAATGTACAACAGAGAAAAACCTGTCATTAAAATGATTGATTTCTCCTAGAAGACGTTTTGGCTTTATAGCCTTTTATTTCCTAAAATATGAACTTAGACATTAATGTTCTTAACACTGTTGAGAGATTAGAAAACAGCAACAAAACATTCAGAAGACATAAATAGTTATTTTCAGACAAATTTAGAAATAAAACTCACTTAAATAAGGGGTCACAGACTGTCTTGATTTTGGAGTAATACACACAGAAAAAGTATCCAAAGTCACTCAGACTTAATTTCAATCACATTCTCTGGCTAATGTACCTCCTTATCTGGGAAAAATCCAGCTAAAATTGACTTTTTACAAAACTGTCTTTAGACGATGAGATTCAACATGAAGCATATTATGTCATTTGCCACTATGCTTTCCAGAGACAGCAAAAGGTCCCTGCTGGAGGAAGGGAACATCATGGCAAGCCTGAACCATGAACGTGTGGTCAGGTTACTGGGTGTCATTATGGAGGATAGAGACTGCTCACTTGTCATGGAACTCCTTCCCAGAGGCAACCTGTTGGCCATGCTGGAGACAGTGAGTAGATCCAAAGTCTCTTATCGCACTAGAATGCTTATTTATGTATTAAACATGCTGATTTACTTTTCATTCCAGCTCAAATGTTGCATTTTATGGATACGAATAGATCAGTACAATCATTTCTGTCTGCTCCTAGGTCAATGTCCCGATGTCTGTTAAGGGAAGAATTATCTCAGAGATTTTGGAAGGGATGGTGTACCTCACGGAGAGGCGTGTCATACACAAGGACATCAAGCCAGAAAACATTTTGGTGGATAAGGATTTTCACATCAAGGTACATAAAACCTAAAAACTCAGGGCCCGTTTATTACTCAGCCACCATACACTTTTAATCACAATTCGTATGTTTTTTTTCTGGTGGATTTTAGATCGCAGACCTCGGCCTGGCCACCTGCCAGACGTGGAGCAAACTCACGAAGGAGGAGGTTCGCAGGAAGAGTCGTAGTGGGCAGTCAGCTGGGATAAGAGGTGCTGGCACGCTGAGTTACATGGCCCCGGAGCACCTGGAGAGTATCCATACGCCTTCTTCAGAGAAGTCTGACGTGTACAGTTTTGCCATCGTTGTTTGGGTCATTCTCACCGGGCAAGAACCCTATGCAAGTGAGTTGGGATGCCGGAAAATGCAGAGCCCCAAAACTTAAACATTCATAAGATACACTTTTACAGTCCTGTAGAGAATAATACCAAGAGCTTCTTTGTTCAGATGCCAGGAGTGAAGATCAAATGAGCCAGTGTGTTCGCAATGGGGACCGACCGTCAGAGGACCTCATCCCCGAGGACACCCCTGCAGAGATAATTCAGCTGATGAGGAGATGCTGGGATCAAAATCCTCAGCAACGACCAACTTTTAAAGGTTAGCCTTTTTGTGTACACTATATAAAACAACCTACTGTAGCCCACAGGAGAAATGAACTGAATCGGGTGTAACAGACATCTTCAAAATGCCTGATGGAGCCAGATATTAATAAATACGGTATCATTTCCTGTCTTTCTTATTTTTTTACACTTAGAATTCAATGTTATTTCTTGTCCAAAGGTTACTAACTACATAATGACATAAGCACATTTAATAATTACATTGTTATAACTGTTCTCTAAACTTTGTGCATTTCAATGCTTGAGCAACTTATATATTGCATTTACAAAGTGCATTATACACTAATGTAACAAGGAGGACTTATTAAAGCAAATTCTAGCCTCTTTTATTCATTTAGTGTTTTTAATCAGCCTTATTTCTCTGATTTCCATTGTTCATTCTGTTTTGTTTCTGTACAATCTGCTCATGTGTTTCTTCCTCAAATTTCAAGCTCAGAAATGTGAAGATTTGCATTTAATTGTGTGGAACCTTTTCTTCAATGTTTGTTTCCCTTTTGCAGAGGCCTACGACTACTTCCACCCCTTCTTCTTGGAGAAACTTGAACCACACCTGGAAGAAGATTTATACAATCTAAGGGTGAATATGTTTTATTTGGGATTTGATCAAATAATCTTGTGATGCAAGGACAAAAGACATCTAACAGTACACGCAGATTTTATATGTTGATATTCCATCTTATGTATTTTTGTCTGCAGAAAGAATATGAAGGCCCAGATGAACTCGTTGAAAAGATGAAGTTATTGTCCGTGACCCATGAATGTTTTTCAGCAAGTGAGCACGGTTAGTAATCCTGACGGCCTGGAAATAATCCTCTATATACACACTCAACACAGACACACAAAGTTGTGAAAGTCTAATCTTGAGTCGTTTTATTACTTATTATTATTATTATTATTATTACCTATTACCTCTATCTTTTAGATTCTCCAGCTCCGTTGGTGAGTTCGGACAGGAATATATCCATGCCAGTTGAAGCCAGTATTGAGGACCTGCATGATGCCCAGTATGAGCCATTTGGGGAGTTGATTCAGACGGATGCAAAGGTACTTGAAAGTCCCTCAGAGTTGGAGGACAAACTGGAGCGGGAACTTCAGTACCACAAACACGGGAGCTATATCTGCAACACCCAACCGGAGGCCGCCAACTCCTTCCATAACAACACCTCAAATCCTTTCTTGCACAACCATTTTACTGCCTACGGTGACTCTCAGAGGCAGCCGACACCAGACAGATCCTCCGTCCATTCCTGGACAAAAGCTGAGGCGGTGCAGCCCGCCAGCCAGGATGAAGATATGTATTGCCGCACCTCAAGGCTGCATGAATCTATGTGCTCTTCTCCTCCTACGTCCCACTTGCATACGTCTGCCAGCACATCTTCTCTGCTGCAGTTGAACCAGCATCATCAAGCCACCCACTTTCACCGCAATCAGTCCTGGCCCGTTACACCGATCTCTGATACCTTCGCTCCTGATTTAAATTCTCAGTGCTATTTGAACCCCTCAAAGTATGGATCACAACAGGATACAGGTAGATAAAAAAAGGTTTTACCGCTAATTTTAACTTTAGATGTTTGCTGCTTCTTGATCTATCTTGGACTGATATATAATTTAGTGATTGTACCAGTTTATGTTTTGCCTACTCCAGGGTCTCTTTACATTCAGAATGCCAGCGGGATCCAGATCGGAAACAACAATAAAATGAGTATCAGAGGTCTTGACACCTCTCCCAGCTCATTATGTCCATTTTCTAATGGCTCCATACAAGAAGCAGTTCTTAAATACGGTAAATCAGAGTTTTGTTTTTATTATGTAACTGAAGTGTTGGTGTGTGTGTTTTTAAATGTAATCCTAGTTAGTAATCCTTAAATTTGTTATTTTATTTAAACAAAAGTTGAAAAAACAAAAATATTTAGGCTTATTTCTCTTTTATATGACCAGGTAGGCAACAAATCATTGCATTAAATTGGTGCTTCATTAGGTTTTCCTGTAAGCAAACAGGAGTTGTGCTTGCAATGAGTTACTCGCTGCTTTTATATCTAGTTGCTTTCCTGATTTTGCATGCTGATTGCTCATATTCTTTGCACGTCAGCAGTCCCTGTTAATTTGTATGTATGTAGCTTTACATGAAGTAATTGTGTATTTTGGGTCGTCAAAATGTTTATTGAACAATTGCAAAAAAAGAATAATAGAGTAAAAATGTTTTTAAGCCCAGAAAAAGATCTGAGGAGAGAAGTCTGCTATTTACAGGAAGCGTGATTTGATGTTAAAACATTGGGACCAAATGCTGAGCGTGAACCTGCAATGAGATTCTGTCCTCAGGCCAAATTTCTCTTCAATTTGAAAGGCACAGCAAGAGAAATAAGCCATTTAAAATTTTAAGGAAAGGACAATTGGAGTCACTGGAAGAGGAGAATACTACTTGTTCTTATCTGCATTTATTACTGCCTTGTGCCTAAGAAGATCTAATCGAAAAGTACTAAAGTTAGACTGAAAAGGATTTGAGGTCTGTGCTGATATGAAGCCTATTGCATAGAAAATGGTGAAAAGGACTTTTTAACAATCCTGAATTGATGCCTGTTAAAAAGGCTGGCTTTAAATATATTCAGAGGCAGTACAGTTATAGGTGAAAATTAACTGTTATGCCATTTATTTTATTTTATTTTTTGGCTGTCTTTTTTAAAATTTGTTTACACATTTTAAGCAGTGCAGAGTTTCTAAACATCCGCCAGATTACAGGCAGGGGAAGCCGAGGTATTCAGAGCTCCCTCTGCAGGACAGATAATGTGACTGCCTTAAGTTGAACCAATAGTCAAGTTAATTTACAGCAACAAAGAACATTTTGTTCTATTTTATCAGGGTATTATATTATTGTCAAACCACTGGCAGAAATCTGTATTTTCTTGATACTTATGTTCAAAACACTACTCAACATCCAAATAAAATAATGTGCATTCATTCTGCATCTACTGTAAGTAGAAGACTAAAACAGTGACTTGTGCTGGCCAATATTTAAAACGTTTTAACAAATGAGCGTAATTTTCGGCTGCAGGACTATAGTTTTAGTTATTAATTAATATCCAAGTAAAATCTAGTTTAAAAAATGTAATATTTACGAAGTCCCTTTTTTCTGTTTTCTGTAGAAGACCATGCTGTTACAGAGGAACACCTGGATCTGCTGAGGGACAACCTTGGGAATAAATGGAAACGCTGTGCCCGCGGCCTGGGTCTGACCACCGTGGAAATAGAAACTATAGAACACGACTACCACCGTGACGGCCTGCCAGAGATGGTGCACCAGATGCTGGAGCGCTGGAAGATGAAGGAGGGATGCATTGGACGCACAATTGGAAAGCTTTGTAAAGCTCTAGAAGGAAATGTAAAGGTAGACGTCATCCAGAAAATACTGGACATGTGCTGTTCTTCCCATATGGTATAGACTTTTGAAACCTAGCAGATTTCCCTTTGTATTAATTTTGCTCTTGAGCTTGAGAGGCTCGTCGCAAACAAAACTCACAAAACAGACAACTTGAGATTTGGTTTTATGTGCAGTAATTTTGCAATATTGGGCTGGTGGTGGCACAATACTACAGTAAAAATGGTCTTAATGTTTTTTATATAGATAACTCAAAATGATTTTTACAAGATTTAATTGGGGGATCATATTTTATTAACCCTTGTTAATATGATATATGTCAATTTATGGACAGTGGGCTCTGTCTTAGAGTTGCTTGTTTAAAAAGAGAAAAGCAAAAGATAATATTGATTGTTGTTCTTGCAACAAACCTAAGATGCATTTTCAAGTTTCCGCTTGACATTTCTTCCATAATTATGGTAATGAGCAGAAGACGTAATTATTTCAGCTCACTTTGTAATTATATGCTGCAGACAATCATACTGTATCCAATCACAGTCAGTGTTTTGCAAAAAAAAAAAAGGTTTAGAGTATTTTTCAAAATTTTTTAAGTTTTTTTTTTTCTTAAATTGCTCTGCGAATATATTATAAAGCCCATCATGTTCATTGTTACTTCAATTTTCACAGAATAATGAACACGTATTCAGGACCAATCAAAATATGTCTGGTAACTTATTCCAACACAAACATAATGACCCCAGACACAGAAATGGTGAGGTCAGTGAGCCTTAAAAATAGTGGAGAACATTAGTGAGGTTAGAAGAAAATTTTGTATGCAACTGTATTAAAGGATAAAGATATTATCCTGCTATATTCCATTAATATAAAAAAATTTTCATGTTCAAGGATTGTTACATATTGTACCATGAAATGTAATTTCTGCCAAGGAAAGTGAAATAAAAAAGCATCTAATTAGCTGCTGGTGCTGGACCATATCAAGCATTTTGGGTTATGAGCTACTTTTCTCAGCAGCTGAGAATTTTATAATCCTGAAAATGTGCTTGTGTCGTCATTACTAAATTTAGTGACTTTGGTTTCAGGCTTGTCTGTGCTATTGTACAGTATTTGAGAAACAGGCAAATACTGTTTTTTTCCCAGAAATTTGTGAGCCTTAACATCTGTGATGTTCTGGAATGCCAAACTGCATTAACAATGAAGCATTGGGTTTCTGAAATGACCAGTGAATGATGTATTTTTTTCCACAAAGCATATTAAAGTGACATTGAATGTTGTTTCTGCTTTGAATACTGTTTTTCCATTGATTTATTGTTTGAAAGTTTCAGTTTTTAATTCCCTCTGCGTGATTCATTCAGTATTGCCATATCCCATGGCAACACATTTCACCTAAAAGCAGATAAAATTTAATAAACTGTTTTAATTCATCAAAAGAAACTGGCTACCTGACAGAAGACCTGGAAGAGAAAGTCATTGACAAGCTTGTACAACAGTATTTTAGTGTTATTAAAACCAGTAACAGTGGATCTTTGTTGCCAGCTGATACAATGGAAACTTTTCATTAAAAGATCAAAACAAAAGCTTGAGATATCCAAATACAGTTTTGCTCACTAAATTAATCCCGGTGACTCATTCTCCTTTATTGTACACAGTGGTTTATACATTTATATATACATTACAAACAGCATGGGTCAAAAAATTAATTTATTTATTTGACTTGTACTGGTTTGTTTCCCTTGTTTTGGTATTGACTGCACCAGTGTCTTGCTCTGCATAACTGGTAACTGATCAAGCACCATCACTTATACCTGCAGTTTTCAAGTGAAAATGATACTTCAAGTGGCGTAGTAAAGAAAATGTAAAGATTTTTAGTTTATATTACTCACAGGTGACATGTACACAAGTTGTTCTGTTGCCTTAATACATACATAGGAGAGAGAGTTAAATTTTCTCCAAAGGAGAAAATTTAACTTAGAAGTAGCAAAAGACATCCTTTAAAACAGTAAACAGTGAGACTCGGTGTAAATGTGCTTTAGACAAAAAAATTTGTAAAATTTTGAGCAAACCTTAAGGTGCAATGAAACTGGAATCTGTCTATAAATGTAGCTGTGGGAGAAATTACTTTCAGTGTGTCTGATATGAACAAATTTACTTTAGAAATTTATTCAGTTCATATGAAAAATGCGCTATCTGAAGTCATGCAACTCTGGCACATTTTGTTTTCTGAAAGGCAGAAACAAAAAGTAAGATTTTAGAGAAGTTTGAGTGAGAACAATCTAAAGGCATAACACTGTGTATGCAATACTTTTCTCTTTTCTATAATACTAGCCAAAATAAAGACTGACCTATCATGTCAAACAATACAGAAGAATGAAAATGTGATGAAAAAAGCTTGAACATATCACATTTCTGCATAACAAACATCAAAGGCTTGCCACCTAAATTCCAAAAATGTTGAGACTTTTTTTTCAAATTTGAACCAAAATTATGGGTAAAAGACCTTCAAATCGCAAAAGCTAATATTTTATTCACAAGAGAACCTACATACTGGATGCCAAAACTAAAGAAGTTTATCATTCTATTCACAAAATGAACTCATGTCAAATGTGATGCTTGCTACAGGTTTCAAAATAGTTGGCTCTGGGCATCTTTACCATGGTGTAGCATCTCTTCTTTTCAGATGTCTGGGCATGGAGGTTATGAGTTTCTGGAGTTTTGGAGTAAGAATTTGGTCCCGTTCTTGCCTGATAAAGGTTTCCAGCTGCTGAACAGTTTGTGGTTGTCTTTAGTCTATCTTTCCATTATTGATTGTTTTCTTTTTAGATGAAGGATCTGGACTACAGGCAGACTAATTCAGCGCGATTGGGTCTTTTCTTGTGTGAATTAGACCTGGAAATAGACCTGGATGGCTTGTGATATGAAAATGTTCATTTTATTCAAATTGAAAAAATGTCCCAACATTTCTGGTATTCTGGTTCGATATTAGAAAATCCTGAACAAAACTTCCTAAAAATGTAAATTAATTAATCGCACATTTGAAAGATTACAGCCTATGAATATTTTCACAGATATGCTAAATTATAGAAATAATCAGGGCCAAGCCTCTTTTGTGTACCTGGGAATCATCTCTAAATTAATATGGGCGTTGTTTGTTTCTGAAGTCCTTATTGTGGTCATCAGGGACTTCTTGGGCCAATCATTCTCAGACATTTGCTTGTGTATTTGGGAAACTGGAGTGTCTTCCATATTTGACGAGACTCCGTTGGCAGACGGATTATGTCTGTAGCATTCACAACTATCCTTGCACCTCTCACAGCTGTGGTCCTGTATAGTTGCAATTGGTGGTTGAGCAGAGGAGATGGATGAAGGGAACTGTTTGGTTTGTCTGTGAGTTTTGCCAAGTCTAAACCGGATGTCTGGCTTTGAGCAGCACTTTACTGGGTCCTTGGGGCAGAGGCATCCCTTCAGACATGTATGACATAGCGTGCCCAGGTCTTTGCACATAATCTGTCGGAAGTTTGGTCTCAGCATTAGGTAGATGATTGGGTTGTAGATGGTGGAGGACTTTGCAAACATGGCAGGCATTGCAAATGCAAGAGGAGGGATGTTTTCAATGTGTCCAAAGGCAGCCCACATGGAAACCACAGCATACGGACTCCACGCCGCAAAGAAACCAATGCAGACAGCAACGCTTAGCTTGGAGAAAAGTGAAACACAGAAGACAGAACAGAAACTTAACTCATTTGCATATATTCATAAGTATGCCTACAGCCAGTTTAAAATACCAAAATTTCCCAAACTGATGTTTAATGTTATTTTATTTCATGAAATGAGGATGCCCATCAGGTTTCATATCTACTTCTTAACCCAATCTTCATCACTTAGGCCCAAAAATGTAAACTATCAAAATGGATTGTTTTGAATGGATTTTTGTTTCTCCTTTCTTTTTGCTAAAGCAAAATTTGGTGAAGGAGTTTTTTGAAACCATCACAATGTAGCGAGAGCGCAACGTGAGCCTGACAATCTGCAGTTCAGCACATCAAACTTGACCGCAATATTGACCATACGTGTGTGAAAATGACCAGTAGGACACAGGAGGAATCTTCAGCTGCTGATTCTTTTCAAGGTGCTTTGGTTATAAGGGGCTTTAGAGAACAAGCTGAAGCACAGCAGAGAGGGAGGGAACCCAGAATTTATATTTGTTCAGATTTTCATGCTTAGCAAACTTCTCTTTCAAGGTGACATAGCTCTGTTTTGAATAGTGTATTCGGCGGTACTGTTTTCCCTTTTAGTACCATAACTCAAAAGTTATAGAAGGAAAACATTTTCAGTAAATCTCATAAATGGAATAATGAAGAAGTGATTAGATTTGTGGGTGATCCAGATCACCGCCTGTATTCAGGGCATTCTGTACAGTTACAACAGTTTGGCAGAGGTCTGAAATCTCTGAGTTCTTCTAGTATTATCTACTAATTTTGTGCACCTTCTTTTGAAGAGGAGTAAATTATGACTGATCAGCAAAGGCAGCTGTAACTTTACATTCATCAAAAAATGATCAGGCAGTTCCTTCTAATCAGAGCCTGTCTCATAAGAAGTTGTCTATTTAGGTCAGGTCACAGGGCAATTTATTTAAGAAATTGAGGTGTTATGAAGCATCCTCTCTAGAGGAGAGGAGGTGCTTTAAATTTAAAGTTACCAATGAACCCTAGTTTTCATTGTTACACCTTTTGCACAGTCCTGCCATACAAGATCATTTGTGTCTCAATTACAGAGGAAACAGGGAAAAATGTCCCCACTGGACTAATAATCACAAAATGTATGCAAGAGGATAGGTAAAGCAGAATTTTTTGGCTTACCTTAACAATAATAGTCTGGATGCTACTCATATGTGTCTGCCTTGATGTGTGCTGCTCCATAGTCTTCCGGGATGCTTGCACAGTGACAAGAATGCCTGTGTAGGACGCAACAATAACGCAGCATGGAAGGATGTAGCAAAAGATAAACAGTGCCACAGTGTAAGAGCGTGCTGTGGCGTACTGATTAGACCGGCGCCAGTCAATACAGCAGGCGGTCCCATAAGGCTCCGGTCCGTACTCGCCCCAGTGGACAAGTGGGGAGCAGGCAAACAACAGGGCATAGACCCAAGCACAGGCAATGAGCAGACGGCCATGAGCAGAGTTAAACCTGTTTCCTGTGAAAACAGATGAAATTGATATTTAATTAAGTGATTAAATGATTGTGAGACAGTTACAGTACAACAAATTATCCCTAAAATCTTATGATGATGCAAAAATTGGATCATGAAAATATTTTGTCTGTCTCTGATTAGTGTCATTGAGAGGGATCACAGTGAATGTACCTCCATGAGTTCACAGAAGCTCTCCATCTTACTTATACACAGTCATTTGAAGCCAGAAGTATTTTCCATTGAGCTAATCATTAACAAGATAATGATGCAGATTTTCTAACAGGCCTTTCAGTAAGGGATTTATCATGTTGCTTATATCTCAACAGAGGAAAAGTAGGCACATGAAGATTTCAGAGGAGTTTTGAAATTCTAATCTTCAAGTTCTGTCCTTGAAATACTCCAATCTAATAAAGCCTGTAGCATAAATGTATAAGAGAGACACTGTGCAAAGCATCAAGGTCAAACTCATGTTTACTCTGGAATTTTTGAGGAATCAAGAAAGCCTAAACAGAATAAAAATATCTTTTTTGAACTAGCATGACCTCTGAGTCTGGGTCCCAACAGTGATGTTTCCCTCTCAAAGAAAGGATACATGTGTCATTCCATTTATTCGAAGGCTTGTGTAAGTGACAGAAACACAAAAACCCAACTTGTACTTTGTGATCAAAAATTGTGTTCAGTTCAGTGAAATAAGAAGAAAAGGAAAGTTGTTGCTGCACAGGTGCTCTTTAAACCTTACTCCCTGTTCTGTCCTTGATCAAATAGCAGCCTGCAGTGCAAACATCAGGAGCTCATCGTTTCTGCTGTGGAGCTCCCCACAGAATTGTAATCTCAAAAATTTGATCATACAGCATTTCTGGAACTTTTGCAGCTTCCACTTTAGTTTGGAGGTGGCTTTTTCAGCCATTCATGCTTCTCCATACCTTCCAACTGTGGTAAAGATGGTTCCTGAATAAGTCTCCTACAACAATGAGTTGTTTCCTTTACTCTGAAGAAGCTAGGTGATAATAGATTTCTCGACTGAAAGACGGCTCTTTGCAGGTTGTCAGTGTTCCTCACTGTGAACGCTATAAGCTTTTTGGGATTTGTATGTTCTGAAAAGTAACAAATTTGAACGGACTGTCCCCATGTCAGTACTTATGTGGACATTTTTGAAAAAAGATGGCAAGTGTTTGTGTCTGTAAAGGCTTTTAATTTATTTTTACCGTCTTGTTGTGTGCATCTTGGCATTAAAGTGTCTAGATTTTGGGTTAAAGCTGATTGGAAGCCCAACATCAGTGTAGCTTTATTTGAGAAAATACTGGTAAACAACAAGCTGATATGAAAGATATGTGGTGTAAAATCCCATATATGGCATTTAATCCAACCACTGTGAGGGTTATAGTGGTTTAAGTTGATTCAGATGGTGGAAATTGCCCTTCTGCTGCCTCATTCTGAGCAGCTATTACCTTAACTCTAATGTCAAAATTACACCATGATTCTCCACAAACAACTGCATATTGCATTACACTTTTAAGTACTTCACCCACCAATGAGCATATGCATCATTTTGCTGCAAAAGTATGTGACCTCTTGATTCAGTGGAAAGTGTTACATGTGTGCACACAGGGACTATTGTCAAACTTTCTTTTTTTAGCACGATGAAGCAAATTGGCATTTGCAACCATTTTGCCAAATTGTTTTTAGAATATTAGGTAATTATATAAATTGATAATTATCAAGCTACAGAAACTCAGGTACAGCGTAAAGCATTAGGCATCTGCAGGCCTCATTTACCTGCAGTAGCGGGTAAAGAAAAAAAAGAGCAACATCTGCAGCTCATTCAGAACGCTGCTGCTAGAGTTTTAACCAGGACTAAGAGATCTGAACACATCACATCCATTTTAAAGTCTTCACACTAGCTTCCAGTCAGTCAGTCTTTTTAATGATTTTGTGTTTAAATGATTTTATTGTAATTCTTCTTGCATTTATGCTTTAAATGTTTTATGTACAGCACTTTGAATTGTCTTGAACCTGAAAATGTGCTATACAAATAAACTTGCCTTGTCTTGCTTTGCCTAAAGAGGTGACTGAATGAGGAGTGATGTTACGTCAAGTTAACATACAGTACAGTGAAGTACAGATCATAAACGTGTGCATCTGTAATTATTCAGCCATCATTAGAAATGAATGTTGTTAGACCATATCATAATATTAGTGCACATTTTTAAAGATTACTATTATTTATTTAATGATTTTAAATTATTGAATATTTTACAAGTCATTATGTTTACAGTTTACTGTACAACTGAGAATTACATTAGAGTCTCTTAATTGAGACTGTATTAAAAATAGGATTTTTTCAAGGCCAAACTGCAGTTGCATCGCATTAAACAACAAAAGTAAATCTGATTGAGTGCAACTCCTTTACTTGTCAGTCATCAAAGAAAGGATAAGGGCATCACAGAGGGATTATCCTTTCACCTCTGTAGATGAATCAACTACCAGTGTCTTAGGGATGTGATGGTTAATCCTTTGTCATATCAGTATCAGACATAGCTTCTTTGAAGACTTACCATAGAGCGGATAACATACTTTCACAAAGCAAACCATGCTTAGTAGGGTTAGGGTGGTCAGACTGCAGAGGCCAAATAACATGCCACAAAAAGCATATATGGAGCACACTGTTTTTCCATACAGCCACCTGGGTGGGAGGGCAAGCGGGTGTGAGAAAGAGGACAGTGCAGGGCAAGGACAGCGAGGGAAGATCAATGAGGGAGAAGGTGAGGAAGGGAAGAGAAGAAAATAGCTTGAACATGACACTCCATTTCTGTGAACTCACAGGCAATAATACTGGTAACCAACCATCTGATTAAACGATCCATGAAGTTTCTGATTTACGAGCACACTACCCATAAAAGGAAAACATTCCATGCTTCATCTTAAAGTATCCCATTTTCCTTTTGTGAGGAACAATTTGTTCTTTATTCTGTCTTTATTATTTCCTGTGCTGCAGTGGGTGTTAGGTTCAGTACCTGTGGGACAAGCTTGAAGTTATCGCCATGGGGTAGAGGGATAGAGTTAGGCCCAGGTCACTAACAGCAAGGTTGATGATGAAGAACTCAGCGGGCTTCAGAAGGTGCTTTTTCTTGTAGGAGACGTAGAGTAGTGTACTGTTGCCAAACAATGAGCATACTCCTGCAAAAACAAAACAGCACTTTTATATATGACTATGGTAAACAGGGAGTCAGCAACAGACTGATGTTAACAAATCTTAGCATTTTATGCAAGTACAGATATCCAGCATGTGTGCAGTAACCATGTACCTATAGTGTGGAAAGAAATTTGGACAGCACACAAGTTTACTTTAATCATACAAGTAACTATCCCAAATTAACATTCTTATTTTCCCCCCTGTTTAGTTTAATCAGGCTTGCTAAATTAGAAATTAAAAAAATCAAGTAGCAATTACTTTCTATGACTATAAACTGTCTAAATAATTTGAATAATATATTCAAGAAGGAACATTTTACATTTGTAACTTTCCAGACATCTAACAGGGTTGTAGTATAACAGATATATATGTAAACTTTTTTTACATTAATATCCTTAATTTTTATTCATCCAGCAATGTGGACATACAGCCTTTGACAACACAGATTCCTTAGAAATACGGCCAAGATTAAATTTAAAAAAAGTAATCAAAGTTAACCTGGACATGTGTTTTCTCAATGCTCAGCACAGAATATGGAGTCAGATGTCCTTTGTGAAACTGTATAAATACAGGTGTAAAATATGTAGTACAGTGAATACCAATACAGACACATGCATAAATACAGTAGGTTGTTTCATTTAAAAGGAAGTGAAAACCACTTTGTGACAAAAGTAAACTTGCATATCTTCGCTATGTGCAGTCTTCCTTCATGCTCTGATTTATCTAAGCTTGAGAAAACTTATTTACAGCTCTATTAGCTGACATGTTGGCCTTTTTGTGAATACTTAAAAAAAAAAAAATTGTAGATCAAACTCACCGAAAAGAGAGTAGACCACAGCTACAGTTATATCCAATGGCACGGGTATGTTGGAGTGGAATGCAATGTCTTCAGGCAACAACCCCATCTGAAAACATATCATTTTGTTCAGGTGAGACACACAGACTTCTCAGTTTTAAGTTTAATTTTAATTATTTAATTGTTTTTCTTAATTGCAGTATCATAATCATTTTTTTCAGTGGAAAGAGCTAGTGTTTATTCTGTAATGTTTACTGCTATGTTCATTGGTCATTCATCCAAACTATGCCAGTGCAAATACACAATGTCTCATGTGTAGTTAAAACTTGAAATTTCTGACATCATCTTAGCCCTAAAAATTAATTAACTAGGGGATTTTGTTATGATTAGTTGCAGCAATTGACTGTTGAACTTATAAATGGTTTAGAAACGTATCAGACATTATAATCCACATCTCTCAAACCATTTTGTATATTCTACATCTAAAAACATACACTTAAGTAGCACACACCAAATGTTGCAGTCTCTTTCATATCAGGCTATTTTTAGAACTTGCTTTGCTGTGTTATTCCTAGAGAAATAATAAGGGTATTTTCTGATTCACTAAATGATACAAATGACTATTTTAAATCCTCTACACATGTCAAATTTATCAGCATAATGAACCAAGTCTTGATGCAAATCAGTGGATATTTAGATACATCAGACTTGTATGACATCTGTTTATTTTTTATCCTATTCATTGGTTAAGTCATTGTTCTTGCAGTAATAATGTTAACTTTCAGTTTGCATGTTTCTGGCTTTGTTGATATGAAATTCAATATGCTTATAATAGCAACTTGAAAGTAATAAAGATATGATTAATAACAGACCATTGTTTACATTTCTATTAAGTTTCATGTACACTTACAGCAAGTTTCAATTGATTACCTGTCACTGTTAATGTCAAACTTAAAATTTTGGTTCACTCTTTCAGCTTTCACAATGCCATTTCCGACCACAGCAGGCAGGCAGTTTCAGTTAAAAGCTTTAAAAAAAATCACTGTGCATTTTGTAGCTCAGCATTAAAATACCCACAGACCCAGTGAGCACAGTGGGGCTTTTGGCTCCACAGCTTAAATGTACAGTAATTAGCGCCATGTACACATTTACAGTCTTGTTTAGGCAAAATTAAACTAATTCAAAAAATTCTTCTCATATTTCTTCTTCACTGTTATTCTGGCAATCTGCGCAGGGATTACGCAGTACAGAAGATGAATGAATGAATGAAACTTCATATGAAGAAAATTTAGATTCTTGATGTTATGATATATAACTATAAAGGAAAATATTCAATTAATATAAAGGATTATATCATTATATGACTGTCTGGTGATGGAAAAAAGCATCTGTATGTAAATGCAATGTCATCAAGTTTATTTACGATTCAATTTTATACTTTTATATACTGTAACACGTGGAGTAACACATGCACATGCAAAATAAGTCACCTGTGTCTCAGCAGTCAGTCTACACATTTTCATTCTACCTCAGCAACCAAATTCAAACAGTGACAGACAGGCATAAATCAATGGATGAGGGTCAATACACATTAGATAACAGGGAAAAGAACAGAGAACACATGCTACTTCTGAGATCAGCTTCAGGCCAGATGCTCTGGACTGTGCCATACAAGACTGTAAAGATAAGTTAGTTAAAGTATTTTGATATAAGTCACTGTTTTGTGAACTGGTGTTTTTGAGCCTGAGGTTCAGCATTTGGCTATTATCATTTTGGTCATGTAAGAGCTGAAATAGAGATAAAAGTGACCACATTCTAAGAGAGGTGAAAAGTGAAAAAAAGAAATATGAAAATACATATTTATTAGGAATGATATATTCAAAGTATATTCAAGATCCCTTTTTTTTTTAGAAAAACACCAGCAGATTGAACAGAAAGAGTGAATCTGTTAAATGCATGACTTGTTGGAAAAGGCTTATTGGCTTAGTGGTATAAGAGTCAATGACCATAAGAGTTAGGCTATTTTAAAAATATATCACACACAAGCATAAATTGTGCTTAAAAAACTGACCTGCTGATTTAATTTGCCTATAACAAATTATTATAAAGGATTAGGGTAGTTTTGATGCAGTTTGCAGCTAAACTGAAGTGAAATGAACAAATGAAATAACACTTAATTGGATAAATGATGTCACTGCAAACTCACAAATGAAACCAGTTGCAAGTCAACTAGAAAGCCAGCTTTGTGAGAACAAATAGTTGTTTTTTTTTATCATTAACAATTTAATCTAACATTATCTAATCTGCTCACAATTAGTCAACATGAAAACACACACAAATAATCACTTCACTTCACCAGAAATAAATATACAGTTGATTAGAGTGTTTGTATTGTACATGCAGTCTGCGCTGAGAACATGTTGGCACATCTTTAAATAAAATTCTGTATACAAACCACTTGTTTTTACCTCATCACAAAGAAAAAAAATGTCTTACCTTGGCAATAAAGAAAAAGAAAAGAGAAACAGCCTAATAGAACGCTTCCTCAAATGCAAGTCCCAATCAGTTTTAAAAATTACTTTTAAACACGTGCAGCGCCAAATAGTGACAAGAGGCTCACTCCTCCCCGCCGTGGAAGAGAGAGAGTGCGCTTCACACTGATGTAAGCCCACTACGTGTGTGTTGAGCGTTTCCACTTTAAGGAGAAAAGAGCCTGAAGCCCCAAACTGCGGGTTGCTGCGATCAATTAATGACGTCAGTTACGGCTGACTTGATAATTGGACGTAGGTGTAGGCGGGAACATCTCCGCTGCGGGCAGTGAGGCCCATGAAGCGAGGCTCCATTAAGCATTCATTCATCTCCAAAGAATTCATTTTCAAGGAAAAAAAATATGAACAGCCACTAGAGTGATTCAACATGTGAGAAGTCATTGTGCCTGAGGCAGGTGTTCTCTGAACACTGCAACTTCGATCCATTGCAGATTTGGTCCACACTGGTCACAATACAAAGATCCAGCTTTCTGTCACAGATATATTTCAATAAAAATGGCAAGTTTTCTCTGCCTGACAGAGTGCAGAGTGGTAGATACCAGCTTAGTTTAACCCATTACTATTAATGCAACTAAATGAGTAGGCAAGGCAAGGCAAGTTTATTTGTACAGCACATTTTCAGGTACAAGACAATTCAAAGTGATTTACATAAAACATTAATAGCATAAAAGAAGAATTACAGTAAAATCATTTAAACACAAAATCATTGAAAAGATTAAAAGCAAGAGAAGTTAAAAGATACCGTGCAGATTTCATTCATAGAGACATGAGAAAAGGAACGTTTTTAACCTGGATTTAAAAGTTTCTACATTTGGTGAAAGTTTAATCTCTACGGGCAGTTTGTTCCACTTGTTTGCAGCATAACAGCTGAAAGCTGCTTCTCCATGTTTGGTCTGGA
>JAVQJG010018876.1:0-19888 GCA_036024015.1 Craterocephalus amniculus | reverse complement strand
GCTGTAAGAGTAATGAATGTGTTAACTGTTTTTGTTTTTTTTAGTTATAGCTGCACACTGGCCAATGCTAGTACAGGTTGGACACCTTTGTTTCATTGAGAACTGCCTTCATTTTGATGGGTACACAGTAGTCATAAACATTAGATAATGCACACCAACATCACCACACACACATCTGTGGGATTGATGTGCCTTTTTAAGGGAAGCAGCGGTTTGTTTACAGCAGTTATGCCGTGGCAGTCACCTTATTCATGTCTGCCTTATTCAGAATTTGTGATGAGTATTTCATCTTTTGAACTTTTCACCGAGTTGTGTACGCGGCTCTAATGATCAGCGTATGAGAAGGAAACAAATTTTCATCCTTTTGAGCCTATGTTTCCCGGCTTGGAGGCAGTGGGGTGATAAACAGCACAGAGAACAGGGGACTTTAGCAGAAACTTTTCCAGATAAGCTCAGTGTGGCTGAGTTTACAACGTGTCAGGTGAACAGGAAGTGGAGCAAATGGAGAGGAAGTGTTATTTTAGGATTTTAAATGAAACCGAAATTTTCTGCAAACTCTTCCATATTCAGATGGGAGAATCACTTAGCTTGACAAGAATGTGTGTTTGTTTTTCTCTGACTGACGTGTGTCCCAGTGTCATTCTGTCGGACTTTCACAATATTTACAACTGTTCATTTCAGAGGTTTCTGAGTGGGACTGCAATCAGATTCATCTGTTTTTTTCTACCATATTTGATTGTTGTTTTTATAGATTAATATAAATACCATATAAATAACATTTGTCTTTTTATCTGTCTTGACGGCTGCATGCACATTTTATGGTCAGTCGCGTTATTAATAAGTGCTGGTTCGCGCCGAAACAACTCTGTCTTCTGTGATCTCATTGCTGTAAGGACATGTCTGTCTAGCCGGTTTGTCTACAAGCATGTAATAGTTGTAAGCAGTGGTTCCCCCTAAATGGCAGACAAAGCCCATGATGTCATGGCCACCTTCTCTGTACTCAGGTAGGCTGTAGCATTTGAGGCCCAACATATGCCAAGAAAATATCTTCACCGTGTTTACATGCCCACAGTAAATGCACTGAGTTGCTGCCATGTGATTGGCTGATTAGTTATTTGTGTTAACCAGAAATTAAACAAGTTTACTTACTTCATGTTTATTTTCTGCCGTGTTCATCAAAAGCATGAATTATCTTTTTTCCCACCTTTAGTTATTTCTGCAATTTGTCACAAATCCTCATGCTTGCTCTTCCCTTATAGACCTGGGTAACAAAAAGCCAGCAGTCAGCCCATCAGGGGAGGAAAGGTGTCTAAAATGTCTGCTACATAAACGGGTTGCTCAGTGAGAACAGTGATTGTGATATGAGAATACACTGAAACACTGCAGTAGTTTGCAGTGTTGACGCACTGCTGTGTCATTCTCTGAGACAGCCAAGAAAATTATAGTATATGCCACAACTAATGGTATTAAAAGTGGTTGAAAACTCCATTTGTTCCACTAGCATTGAATGGAAATTGGCGGTAATGGAGCAGTGACAGTTGAGTCTATGAGGAAATAGGTGCTACAAAGGAGCCCAGACTGAAATAGATGTGCTACTCAGGAATGCTGAGTCAGATTTTATGAGGCGATGAGTTTAAGGGATAACTAATGGACAAGGGACAGGGAGGAGTGTGAGTTGTGCTTTCCAAATATTTGCATAGACCTGGCATCACACTTTGTTTTCCCCTCTACATATTTTCCTCTACGGGTTGTGAAGGCCCGAGGCCTGCAACCTTCTTTAATTACCAGCCAGAAATGCAGAGCATGGACACCTGGCTTTACCTCAGCGTGATTCACTCTGGGATCTTTTCTCACTTGCTTCTGCATGACCAGCATTCAGTCCTGAATGTGCAATGTCACGGTGTGTGTGTGTGTGTGTGTTGACGTGTGGCTGAGACCAGCGGTTTTCAATAGGGATGTTTCTGTTCCTCTCTTGCAAGTCTGATGCTCTGCCTGCTTCAGTATTAAAATTCCTTCAGCCAGGCTGGAGGGCCACATCAGAGGCACGGCGACAGAGCATATGGTGCTCTATCACGCCGTTTCTGTGAACTGAATGCTGCTCAGCAAAACCAGATTATCCATCAATGTTATTCCTTAAATCTTCAAGATAAATGATATTTAAGTTTTCTTTTAAAATTATTTATTTCATTATATGATCAATTTGCAGCCAACACAGTATATTTGTATCTCAGACCATTTCAAATACATCTGTTTCTAGTTGATTGAGGTGAATATAAAGGGTGGCCAAGCACATCCATGACGTACCAATAGGACATGAGTTTGGCATTAACACTGATCAAGGCATAAAAGATGCAGCCATATGTAGCACAGGAAACTAAAAGAGTTGATCAGTGTGAATAACCTTCCAACAGAAAACAGAAGGCAAAAGTGTTTGTTTGTTCTGAAGGCATAAGCAAGAGTGGAAGCATCATGTTTTACTTCCAACAGGATCACTTTATCACCTTATAACACATTTTCTTTTTCATTCCAGTAAGATAATTGTGTTTTTTAATTACATAAGTTTAAGACACTGTTGTCACAATCCATTAACTTTTCTACAGAGATCTATCTCATATTTTGCAGGGAAATGATAGTTGAATCTAGAACAGTATCATCAATGAGTTTATCTCTCAAAAAGCTTCAGTCCACGCCCAACGTGCTCTCATGTTCTCTATGAAATGAACTGCAATAACCCCCAAAAACAGAAAAAACAAAACAAAGTCCTTCAGCTGAATGCATGACAAGTGGCTGCCATGTGTAGCATAAAGGTGTCCAACTCCCACCACCAAGTGCACGATGTCAGACCGCAATTTCTTTTGTCCCTGCCTCATTTAACTGATTAAAGTCATTTAAAAATTGGGTCACCCTCCACTGATTTAAAAAAGGTTGACTGAATAGTAAAGATTTTATATAATGCGTCATTATACTGACATATATGCATTAGTTTATATTGGATGGGTCTTATTATGTCTTTTGTTAAAGCTGAATAAAATTGCCTACTTTAAAAATAATTTTGAATAAATCTTTCCATATGGGGGATGCATATGAGGAATATTCTAAAGCCTAACTTTTAAAAAATGAATGGAATAACCTGTCAGAATCAAGACAATAAAGGTTCATTCACGAAAAAAGAAATAACTAGAAAAAATGACTTTTCGGGATAAGTGCTTACCTTGCACTTTCTTTGATGCCTCTCAACACAAGAACATTCCTCCTGCAAGTTCTCACGTTTCCGTCCAATTACTGTTGCAGTTGACACTTAAGTTCTCTGCCTCCATCTATTCACCATATTGTTCTGTTATTCTCTCAGTCTGTCTCCCTTTCATCGTCCCTACTTCAGTCTTTTACTAGATCTTAAAATCTTTCCCTTTTAATATGCACCCCCTCTCTCTGTCTCTGACCTGCCTTACCTTCAGATAACCTTTTTTTTACTCGCTGCCCTCCCTTTAAGTCTGCCTTTCATTCCCTCCATTGTTATTTATCTGATTACGTAGCAGCAAGCCATCTGCTGAATAGTTATCCGGAGGTGCTTTTCTCTCAGCTGTGGATGTGAATGCTGAAGGAGGCGTTGTGGAGGCAGGGAAGACTCAGACAGTGAAACTGGATAGGATTTTGCTGCTGGCTGTGAGAGATGGATGGGGGTTATCAAGGGTTTGACTGACAAGGCAAATGGTAACAAACGACTTCAATGCCAGCTTGTGTATGAACACAGAGACAGGATCACAGCAGATAAACACTGACATGGTACTAATATAGCCTCTTCCTCTTTTTTTACAATCAGACTGCTGCAATGTCAAAACAAAGGCATCGTGCACCGAACCTCCAAAGAGGTCATCCTTAAGCATATACGTTCACTGATGTAAATATGTACCTGAGCAGTATGGCTGAGATGGATGGAATAATGTGCTGCTCCTTTGCCGCCATTAGTCAGCCCAAGAGCAGAAGCTGGCCACCTGTGTGTGAGATGCACCATGCTGGAGGTTGAAGGCCAGGGCAAACTCTGCCATTTCACTTGTCTATGTCCATTTGTGGTACAATTTGTGTTCTGCACGCTCGACTGTCTCAGTATGTGTAACCTTGTGTTGATTTGAAGGGTCAGATTTCTAGGTCTCCTAGCTGCACGCTCTTATATTATGCTCTGGGCTGACTTTCAACCTCCTGCTAGAAGCTTCACTTCAAAGAAAAGGTACATTTTATGCAAAATAAAGGTTTGGTTTTTACATTTGCATTTTTACAAATTAAATTCATAGCTTTTGTGTTTGTGATTGTACTACGGAAACAATCTTTTAGAGAAACCTTGCATACTCCAATAAAAAATATCAGAATATTTGCATTACTAAAGTCTGATAAAAAATCCTACCTCCTCTGGCAGTGAGGCTCTCCTTCATCGCCCACTTTACGTCTCTGATATGAGTGATTTTGATGTGACAAATCACTTTAAATAAAGTCAGTATTTGTGTCCTCAGGCTTTGTTTTGTGTCATTTTTCTTTTCCTCGATATGGAACAGGGTGTTTTGACAATCTGGCGATGTGCAAAACACTAGCATGCAGCCCAACAACAAGTTTTTTTTAATGTTTAAACCAAACAAAACATGCATCCATCCATTTTGCAAACCTGCTCTGTCCATTCCGGGACTGTGTATGGGCTGGAGCCTGTCCCAGCTGCAATCAGCCGAGAGGAGGTGGGGTAAATCATAAACAGGCCTTCTAACCATGAAAGAGTCAGCGCAAAGATTAACAAGATGCAGTCAGGGCACATTCACACGCTTCAAATGAACCCTGGTCTGCTTCTAGGATAGTGAGATTTGATTGGAAGGGACTGGATTGGTTGCATCTAAGAAGCAAACTGTAATCTTCATAAAAACTGGGGGTCTTGTTTCACTTGCAAGCACCAGTCCAAGAGCCAGGAACAGCCCTTTACCAGACTGTGGTATCTCAGGGTTTAGTGATGTAATGGCGGTGTTTAAAGTGCATATGAAAAAGGAAAACATTGATCTCATTAGTATGCTGAAACCCATTGAGTATGGCTGCATGTCTCTGTATAAAAACCAGTACACAGATGAATTTGTTAATAGAAGCAGTAACAAAGAGGGGACTTTGACTCAACTAGATTTTATTGCTAAGAAGACCTCAGCTGAACAGCTGTCTTCCTGATTCCTGCAGAAATTTGAGTTTAGCTCCTGTGACTATAACTTCCACGCCTTCTGCATCCATGAGCTCAGTCAGAATGTTCCAGGTAAAGCTTGGGGTTGTGAACTGTGATTTCCATTAACACCGATAAGCAGCTTCAAAAAGACGGTAAATGTGTATGTAGCATACCTCTAGATTCCCCACAGTGCACCTTTTTATCCAGGTTCATCCATCTTTGTGTAACTTTGCAGCTGCATGCTTGTCTGCATTTCTTAAATCCATCCTCACCTGCGGCTTGTTAGCCAACCAGCCAGCAGCCTTTCCTTCAGCCACCTTGTAGCTGCCTACACAGTGGGCTGAAACCCGTCTAGCCCTGTCAGCATCGTACTCTGGGATTTTCAATATGGATCTGTTCACAGGCCCACATATTTAGGTGCATTTCAAACCACATGGCTTCATATGTGGATGGAAAAACAAACCTGATCTCTCCCAGCCAGTCACACAGACAAACAGGTATTGTGGTGGAATAACACCGTTGTCAGTTTGGTTTCCTGCTCGAGTGTTTGCTTCTGCATGATGGAGGACATTGCACTAACAAGCTTGTTGGCTGGGGGAGAAAAAATAGCATCCATGCTATGCTAGCCCAACCCTGAACTGTCTCTACTCCGTCAAAATATGAGACTCTGCAACCCGTTGTGTCATAAAGCTGCAAAACATGAACAGGACCTCTGGATAACAGCTGTTCTCTACTCATCATGCTTAAAGATGATCTTGCCATTGCGTGATTACAATAGATAAACAAACAACACAATTAACATTTCTAACCGTTATATTTTTTATGCCTACGGACATGATGACTTTGCTGAACATGTCTTTGTTAAATGTATTTGTATAATCACATAGCTCCATTTTAAGACTCGTTTTCTAAAGGACTTGAGCCCACCAGCTCCAGCATTAAACTATATTGTTATATGTACGCTATGGAAGATGCTCATGTTTATTCTTTCCACCGAACACAGTCACACAGCGGCCAAGTGATAATAATGTGTTTTCATATGATGATGACTGTTTTTTTTCAAGTCTGTTTACAGAGTTGTGCACATTAATCCTTTTGCTTTTCCTCTGCTACAGCATTTCTTTTCTTTTTTTAAAATTCATGTTTACTTTTATATGAAAGGCAGCCATTTAATCTGTTTTCCCACTGTCTTTAAGCTTTTTTCACAGCTTACGACTATACAGAAAGCCTTATAGAGAAGTTATTCATCAAACAAACTACTATATCCTGTGAAAAAAAAAAAACTCTATGGTTTTACACATGAAGATATGATGATGGGGAAAATAAAGCATCTTACTCAGGTTTAAGCCTGGACTTTGACTGCACCATCCCAATATTTAGACTCTTCTTTTCAGCTTTCAGCTTCCATTTTAGATGCTGTGTTTGGATCTTTGTCATGTCTCCTGAGCTAATTTCCAGTCAGCTTTTAGCTGTCAGACAGAGGATCTTACATTAAGCTCTGGAATACTCTCTAAGATTATTACTGATATTTTCCTCCACCTTAATGCTTACACATGGAAACATCAATAAAATGACTGTGTTTGATCCACAATTTTTCATCTTTAATTCCTGAGAAAGCATTATTAGTGGACTCAGTGGCTTAGTTTTCATTAGAGTGTAAAATGTCATGTGCATTTAGTCATGTAAGGTTGCATTACACTCTAAGACCTTTTTTAAATTCTGATATGTAAAAGTAGGATGTGTTTTCATTATTGCATAATTTAAAATGCCTACTTAGACACGTTATACCAACAAACATTGTGCTAAACATGCTGAGTGGTTATTTTTAGTATTGCATTTATTGTAATGGCTCTCTTCATCTATAGTTTTGCATTAGGCATCATTATTTTTCTGAAGATGAGAATACTGAAAGTCCCACATCTTGCAAGTTTAAATATGTATGACCTGCCATAATGAGATAGTATAGCTTGGAGCAATTTTCCAAAACCAATATCTTTCCTGTTAAATTTCCTGACAAATTGGAAAACATAGCTCAGACGAAGCCCCCTCTCAACACACATACACACTAGCCTGTAACATGGACAGACTGACATATTCTCCAAAGAAATCACAAAGAGCCTCCAATTCCCTAGGATGCAGGATCCCTCTCAGCTCTCTGTGGACTATGGAGGCGAGAAACGGTCATGGAACAATGAGCCAGTGAAAGACACCGACACAGAGAGCGAATCAGAGGAGGAGAAAACAGACAGATGCATTGCAAAGCTGCTTTAAGACAATGTAGAAAGGGAGGCTCAGCTGCAGCAAAAACCGCTGCCCCATATCACTACTCTACATAAACACCTCCTCCCACACACACACAGGCACATGCACATGATTCGCCTACATACCCTTCTATCCCTGCTGCACATGAGTAACCCAGATGTGCTTCCCACGTACAATATATCTCCTCTCTGCACCCCTCCCACAGTGAGAATGAAGAGGATGGAGAAGCAGAACAGAGCACGCTGCAGGAAACAGAGGGAGATAATAAGAGGAGAAGTGCTCTTCATTGAAAGGAAGGGAGGGAAGGGCTTACAACACAAGCATGGAAGAAAGAGGGTGGCAAAAGAGACAGCAGCGTTGTGTCCTGATAGGGCAAAACAGAAGGAGGGAGGGATGAGTCACAGCAGCGGATGGACAGGGCGCTCAGAGGGGAGCTTAGTCATGCATTGCTGGGATTGTCCTTAATGTTTTGACGGGGCCGACTCAAGTGTGTTGGGTACTCGGTAAACTCATCACCATTACATTCACAGAATGACTGTCTCAAATGTAAAAAATGCTGAAACAATTGTAATGGACCTCCGGTAAGCAGGCGGCTCATTCAGCTTATATTGGACAACAATGACCGAGAATATTGGAATGCATCTTTTCACCAGCACTCTGTTAGAAAAATAATAAGAAATGAAATTTCTACTGCTTCCTGTCCAGCAGCCGTCAGGGGTTGTGACAAGAAATGAGACAGAAATCAGACGCTGGCAACGTATGAGGGTGGAGCTGGAGTGGAGACTTTGGAGCCATCACAGGTCAGCTCCGTCGGGCTTGTTTGCAAGAGTTTGCGGTGGAGGGTCCAGTGTGCAGGATTGCTTTCCCGCCTCCATATAAGTCCACTTCTCTGACACATATTCATGTCACTGTCCATGCAGGGTGCTGAGACGGAAACATCCTCTATGGTTTGTTGTTTTCATGGTGGGAACTGTGACGCATGTATATAGAATTTGTTTACCATAACTATGTCCAGCTTTTTTTATAACATAAAAATTATTACTTAACATTAATCATTTATGAGTGACAGCAAAGTAAAAAGTCAAGAATCTATTAAAATTGTGGGTCAGGACCCACATGTTGGCTGCAAAATCATTTCAGGAGGTCGCGAGATAATTGTGAAACATACATATTATATATATATATAATAAATTTGAGATTTTTTATCATGGCTGTCAAAATGAAACCATTAAGGAAGACATGAGCCTAAATTTAGCACTTTAATTCTTTAACAAATTAACACATAAATCCACATTATTCTTCCTCATTTATTGAAGACAGACAGATCCTACAGAATGACCCGTCTGATATAAAATTGATAATTGAAGGGAGGTTCACGAACACCAATAAATGTCATCTTCGGAGTCATGGCTCAAAATGTATGGGAACCAGTGTGTTAAAACACATGAGTAGCAGTCTTATGTATCACCAAGGACTGAATTTGAATCTTTCCTCTGTATGAAAGTTTGTTGCCAGGTAAATATCATGGAGATGCACAATGTGTACATACTGACACACCAAGGCATTGCAGCATCTGTGCTTGGGAACAGAGTGAGAACTAGCATTTCAGTGATGTTCACAACCCCCTCTGTTCCTGCGTCTGTGTAAACCACGAGCCTTGAGAGTAAGAAACCATGGCGATGACAGTTTCATTTGAGAGATACATGAAGATGTTCTATATCAGATGTAGCAGGCATCTACTCCCTTTAATCGCAAAACCGTCCAAGGTTTGGTGTCGTGCTAAAACCCAGAGATGGTTCTATGAGTCAATTAGAAAACAATGAAAAATGAAACCTGACAGTAAATTGCAGGAGCGTTCTTTGATTGAGAACAAGGATGACAAGCCCATCTTTAAGATCCACATTCCTCAATTAAAGAGGCTGTGAAATAATTTAATCATTCCACAAGTTTGTGTGTGTATATGTTAGGATCTACCCTCTCTGTGGGAGGAAAAGCAAAGACAGTCTTCCTTACCTTACCACATGGCCTGGAAAGTCAAGATATTATTCAAATTTTTAAATTAAGTCAGAAGAATATTTGCACATCATAAAATAGGATTCAAGCTGAGGTTTTATTAGATGTCACATCAAATTTGCTGGAAAAAAATATAACAAATGACAAATTAGCCATGGGCCGCGTACGCTTGGTTGGGTACAGCCCAGCAGGTGTTGGCGTCTTTAATTCTGCTCCGAGTTCTGTAGTTCTGCGGTGGGGAAACTCAACCATTGGGAAAGCACTGATGGAGAGCTGGGGGCAAGCAGCCAGATGTTGCCCCCGCCGGTGATTCTTCTGCACAATTTTCCTGTCCAATTAAGGCGATAATTCTGAACTACAAATGACTGGGGAGCCGAGAGGAATAAAAGGAGAAGATGTTCAAACGTAGAGCCCAGGGTGTGACGTAGAGTCATGTCAGCCTGTACAGTTGGGTCTTTTCTGCCTCCGTCCTATTAGTTGGTGCCACTTAGTAGTTGAATTAATCACCTGTGCCACTCACAGTTATTGAAAGAAGATTTATCAGCATAAATACTCCAGGATGATGCCAAAAATGCAACAAGTGTACATAATCCCGTGTGAATAAGTTATAGTTGTTATAGTCGTTGTTAAACTCCTTCATCTGGTTTTTCTACAATGTCATGGGCTTTAATCTGCTTCCTTTTTAGCTACAAGACTTTCAAAATGGTTTCTCATTTCAGTCGGTTTGACTTTTGGTTCTGCTTTCTAGTAAAGACTTTATATGAGCTTTGATTGAACTGAAAATGTCCCCAAAGACCTGATAACCGCACACAGCGCCGTGAAATTAAGAAACCAAGGGTGGAGTGCAGAAATTTGCATATAATGATCCAATTTGTGGTTCAGATAGCAAGAAATGAAGCAAGTTCAACTTTTAGACAAGTTCATCTGAGAAAAATGAGCAAAAAGCCATTTGATTTAAATCGGTCATTTTCTGAAACCTGACGTCCCCAAATTAGGGGACGTGGAGAATAACTGGCTAAACTGGGCTAAAATGAAGACATTGCATAAATATCTCTAATTTTATTTAGATTTGCTCTAGCTGGCCTTTGTAGGGACAATGTCTGTATATTGTTCCAGGATATGATGGAGGTTTGGACCTGAAACTCTCTAAATGGACATTCATCCTGAATTTTTTTTTTTTTTGTCTGTTTAGTTAAGCCTGAACCTTTTTTATCTCTGCTGTGCTCTTCTTTATTCTTCCCCAGTAACACACATGCTGGTAAATATGTGTAATAATTTTTATTAAATAAAGCAACGGGAGCTTTGTGAAGTCTATACATAATGTTGACACACTTTAATACCACCACCACTTCCTGAGGCAAGATTGTGATGATTTCACACAGTGAGTCCTGGCTGCACTTATCTTTATTGACAGGGATTATAACGTCTATAAAAATGTACGACAGCTTTTTTTTTTCTTTAAAATGCATCAGCTTTAAAGCTGACGAGTTTTACTTGTGTGTCTCTGCTTGTTGTTTGTCCAACACATGTGCATACAGCTGGCAGTGTTTCAGCTAAACCGCCAGCAAGCAAGAGGGCAGCGAATATGGCCCACTGAATCGCAGTCATTACGAAGACAAACAGCTGGTGTGCAGCTCGGCCGCTTATCAGAGCTATATAATCATGTGTACACTGACTGAACATTTTAATATTGCACACATATCCTCCCTAAAAAAAAACACTGCATGTTTTCACTTGAGAGCACTTCTCAAAGCAAATTCACTTTTAATTCATTCAGTGTGGAGGGCAGGAACTGTCATCTGATATCCAGTCTGAACTTGGACAGGTTTAATTACTTAGCTGTCAAACAAAGAAATGCAGCATGTGCACTTTTAAAAATATTGGTTTGGGGTTTTCATGGGAAGCTCATTAATGCTGAAGATGTTGTGTATGTGTGTATAAAGACATTGGTTCTGCATTTGATGGAGATGTGCAAAATTTACTGCAACCTTCACAAACACAGTCCTGCATACATGCACAAAAACCGCATCAATAAGAAATGTGTGCTACTGCAGGCTCTTATACTCAGCTGTTAAAAGCAGCTTGTCTGGAAGCTTCCGGATAGAGCCATTACAGCCGAGGAGAACCAGTGTTTCACTGTAATATAAGGAATCAATGAAACACGTGTTATTTTCTTCTTCCTTTACACTAGTGCTCCTGCTCTCAGTTTGAGATCTTATTAGAGAAACGGCACAAAGTCAAACTGGCATGCTTAAGTAGGTCAGAAATCTCATCTTTATCCCAGATATTTTAAAAAATAGAGCCCCCTTTGAGCTTTGAAATTCAATAAATCAGAAAAATGGTAATATCAGTGTGAATGATTTACTGAACTAGGCTAACAAATTCCTCACTACATTTGTATTTTGGTGACTCATGGGACGTTTTTTTTTTTTCAAACAGAGCATCATAATCCAAAGAACCAGATGGCGTATCCCTAAAAAAAGAGTGAACCTATGGCATAAAAGAAATGAAGCGTAAAAAAAACAGAAACACAAAACAGAGCAAGATAAACACTGAGTGTTTTTTTTCTCCACTTTGTTCTGACTTTGATGCCTCGGAGAATTAAGTCCTGCCGTAACAAAACATGGCTAAAATGAAAAGCAAGATATGTCCACTGATGGACTTTAATCCAAAGGCTGTTGCTTTGTCCTGAGCCATGACTTTATTTGTTTGTGTGCACAGAATTTAGTTTAAGTAAGAATAGGGTGACATGTTTAGTATTTATTATTTTTTAAAAGATGAGAAACAGTTTAAAAAGAATCATTTTTGGAAGGAGTTATGCATGCCTCTGATGCTAAATAGATCAGGGTTTGTTTCCTGTTCAGTCCAGTATTTTCTACATTTATTCATTAAAACTTCTGTTTTTAAAGGCAAATTTATACCTTAATTTTTCTGATTAGTTTAGGCTTTTAAATCTAGGTTCTTGTGATAAATGATCTAAAATGACGTGATACAGCTTTGCACACATTGCAGTTTCATTACAGGGCAAATACAGAGATGAACAAGATAAAGAATCACCAATTAACCTAAAATTTATGATTTTTTAATCAGCGAAGAACAACCAGAGAGGTGGAAGCTTCACACCATAATATGGAAAGTTTACAAAGATGTCTTGGAAAATCATCTTACTCCCATGCGTTGAAAAAAAACTCATATTAAATCCATGACATTGAAGGTTCTGCTAGAGCTCTGGCAGCATGAAAACAATGACTTTCTATATTGTAAGTTTTGACTATCCTCTTGACTTGACCGAGTCCCCTTAGGACCAAAGTGTCCCTGATGGACACATTTGGCTCATTTGAAAGTTCTGAGGACATTTTCTGGGTCTTATTTTAGTATCTAGTATGTTGTTTAACCCTCTGGCACTCTTGCAGGAACACCCATAGCATGCTGCCTGCGACCCATCGGGATGCTAAATTCGTCCTAAAAGAAACATAATGCCAGCTAACCCTCATGCATGTTGCCATTCCACCTGTGTTACAACATCCTTGCTGGCTCAGATCAGTGATGGATGAACTTTGACTCCCCTCACCGTTGACCAAGCTGTCAAAATGAAAATGATAAGGAGTACCATCACCTCAGTGATGGCTCTGATTGCGCTACCCATGTTCCTGGGGTGTTAAAATCACAGAGTAAGGGGTTGAAAAATGCTATGCATGGATCCTGTTATGGCCACGTCATCTGGGCATTTCCTTACTTCAAATATAAGAGAACATATGTTCCAGTGTGGCTGTTTCCACATAATTGCTATTTGCACAAATAAACATATTACAGTTTTTCACTGTAAAATTGGGCTGCAGGCTTTCAAACTTAAGACAAAGGTAGATGTGGACAAACAAATATTTTTTATTTTTCTGTCTCTGCAGCTGAAATATAATAATTTCCTGAGACAATTTCAATATAACGCTGCCTGTTGTTCCAAGGGCATTAACAGCGCATCAGGTTTAGGTAGTCTGTCAACATTAGGACATTTTCATGCGCAACCAAACCGTTCACAGGGGAGTAATAAAAACAGGATCCTATTAAGTATGAAGGGTTGTGCAATGACGGGTCCAACCATGTTTTCTGTCTTAAATGTCTTATTTAACAACCTCCCCGGACATCCTAAATGTGGTGTTTGCTCGTGTTTCGGAGCGCTGAACTGGAAAACCTTGGCCTCTCTGTTACTTTCTTCTTTCTCTTTCTCCATCTCTTCCTTCCCCTTTCCTGCTTTTATCTGTTACCAGATTCCCTTTGCATACCCATCCCCACACCATCTGATTTTTCTACCTCTTAGTATTGGAAAGAATTATGTCAGTCATGTTACATGTCTGTTAAGAATCATAATATTCATCATTCAACTGGAACTCTTAACATGACATAAATCAGAAAAGCTGAGCATCTGTTTAAATGAATTACAGTGCTGGTTTCACTCCAAGTTTATTCATTTAAAGAACAAAAAAGATGAGTGCCTTATGTGATTTATGCCCCATGATTTATGAAAGAAATCAGTGTAAGAGAAGTTTATTTGTTTATGTTTAATTATTTACGGTTTTACTGAAGCCTTCTCCAGCGTTTCCGCCTGTATTTTTGGTTGACAGTGGATCCAGATTTGTACCAACGGCCAAAAGTCATTTTTATGAGCACAAAATGGCATCCAGAGCGCTCACCCCTGTGAATAAAAGCAGCAGCGTTCTTGTCTCTGTGAAACACACCATTACTCCTCCATTGTTTGCCAGAGTAGTTTGTCGGGAAATAATTTACAGGCTTCCAGCGTTTCCATCACAAGGTCACGTCCAGCAGAAATGACCTGGTGGTGTTGCTCCACTATGTAACCAGCAAAAATGAATGATCATGAGCAAGTTTGTGGAAGCAATGTGGGATTGATTAATCTGGTTTATTATAGCAGGACTGGATTTTTTTCTTTGCCACTGGACCAAGAAATTAGAAGAAGCCTGATTAGCTTCCTTTTCTAGCTGCTACTGGATACTGCTCATGATGTAAACAGGATTTTTAAGTTAAAAACCAGCTAATGACAGCATACTTTGTATATAACATATATGTTATTAAAGATCAATGTATATGATTATTTGACAATCATCACTTTTTAGTTTAGACACTATAGAAGCTTTAGATCCATGCATGCTCTGCAGACAGCACCTACAGACCTTAGGACGGGTTAAATGAAATACACTGCAGAATAACTACAGTCCTCCATAGTAGCTTCTTTATCTACCAAAATAGTGCAAGCAGAAAACTCCTCCAGCAAGTCAACAAAGCCAAACTGTTGACACGACCTCGAATTCCAAATGATTGGACAATCTACATGAAACACTTTTGAGCAGTTTCTGTTCATTTCTGTGGGGAGGCTGATGCTGTACAGTGTTCATGCATGCAGAATTTGTATCAATAAAATAAAAATGCATATTCAAATTGATTAAATTTGCCAAACTTTCAAATGTATCTGTCAGGTTTAAATAAACTATACAGCAGCAGACAGGACGGTTGTTAGTGTGCACCATAAATCTTTTGGGGTTTTTTGGCTTCGCTTCTCTGGTTATTCGTATTTTTCAGAATGTATATTTAGATTCTAATTCTGTTTTTTAAGGCATGTCTGGGACTGGTCCATATAGATATCAGGGTATGTCCACCTCGGTACAAACCTGTTTGTGGTCTGAGATCCTGCATGGGTTCCCCTACTGAGATTGAAAGAAAATTGTGACCAGGAATCAAACAGCCACATCTTTGTGCAGTGTGCAACAAAACGAAAAAAGAAAACTGCATTTCTATTGGTATCTAATCACTTTACTCAGCTTTAACTAACTTTTATGTCTTATTCCCTTAGAATGAGCTAATTATACCTACTTGCTGTGGGTCTCCACCATTTTTGCTACTTGCCTCTGAATGGACAAACAACTGTGTGGAAAGTGAGAACCCTCTGACACTGTTTGGGATTAGTAACACCTTAAAAAATACACAGAATACAGTACACATGCACAGTAGTTAACTGTAGTGCACCTGAGGCTCCTGGCACCACTCACAGATTAAAACATGTTTATATCTGGGAGAACTTGGACCAGTGATGGCTGCCGTCCACCCACAGCTGTGCATGAACTCATTATTAACACTAGATTTATAGTTAGTAGTTCTTACACACTGTACCATAAATCAAACACAAACCACCAAAGCTAAGGCTTTATGTTGCAAACATCCCATGGCCTCCTCCTCTTTCTTCTTACCACTGATATTCGCAGCTTCTGTTGTCAGTGTCTAATGTGCTCCAGTGGATGATTCAAGGCATCAGTGCTAAAGGATATTTTGTGATGATCTCAGAAGCTTTAATAAAGAATAAGAATGGGCTGGACATGCCAGATGAAGCCAGGACACCCCTGGAGGTCCTGCTTCTATGCTTCAGACTTTTTATAAACTAGGAAATGCACTTGAATACTCATTGAAGGAATTTATTTTAGTAATTCAATTCTATACTTTATACTATATTTGCACTGGTTCACACATTAAGATAATGTCTAAAAAGAAATGTAACCAAATATAGCTTTATTCTTTTAAATGATGCAATATGTAAAAATCTATGTGTTGGTCTTGGTAACTGAGATCACTCAACCTTAGCATGATCCTAAACAGGCTTTCTCCAGAAATTGATAGTGAGGGTGCTCCTTGCTGTTCCTTACTGACTTATCTCTGTCTGCACAGACCATCCACTCATGACATGCTCAGCCAGATAACACCAGGGCGATTATTTCCAGTCAAGCTCCATATTTGGTGATAACGTAGCAAGAGCTCTCCAGCGTCTTTTGGAATATTGCTATTTGGGGTAATATTATAATTCTGTCTTAGTACGTCTAAGTAAAATATAAGAAATGAAATTGGAGCAGTGCAACATTTATGCGCTCTAAATCAGACCCACCCTGGTTTCCATTAGAGTTGATGGCTGAGATAACACACACTTGTTTGCATGCAGAGTACCTGCTGCAGCAGCAAGGATAAAGGTTATATCTGATAGGTGTGGCCCTCCCAGCAGACATGGGCCACATCCTTTGCAGAGCCGCTCAAACACACACATACTGTAGACACACACACCTGTGGAGAAATTGGGGGGTGGAGGGCTGGAAAATGTAGTATATTTGCATTGCAAATTTGGGGTTCATCATAGACAGCAGACACAACCAGATGAACCTACAAGTGTACTCGAGCTTTCCTTTTAGTATGCTCTCCACCCCCTTCTGCTCTCTGTTCTTCTCGTAATAGGGACCCCATTTCAAAAGATATCTATGCATCTCATGTATTTTAAAACAGTATGTGGAGTCATTAAGCTGAGGGAGTAAACACACCATGACAGACTATTGGCTGTGGTCTCTAGTAACCAGTTAAAAAGTGGAAACAGCAAACTACGACACTTATTATGGAGCAAAATATTGTTTCTTAATGGGTCTTTGTTACTCTCCAGCCATCACTTCAGGCTTTGGATAACTACGTGGTTGAACTTAAGAGGCCAGTCAGAGTTTTACAATAGTGCATGCAATATGCATAAGGGACCACACAATACACATCCCAAGTGGTTTAGTGACAGACTACTATTTGGAATTTGTGGTTTGGTTAAATGCGGGACAACAGAGAAAATACAGTGCATGAAACAGCGTGTTTAAAACGGTTTGCAGTGATCATGACCATATTCAAATCATTAACACTGCTGAACTTGCAAAGATTTTTGGCAATGATGTCATTTTATTATATATTTGTGAAGGTGAAGTCAGACTGCTTCTCAATTGAAAGTGACAGATGGTCTTCAGATGAAAATAATCAACAACTGAAAATAACACAACCCCTGCTTTAGTGAATGTATGTCGGAGGCGCTCAGTGGATTTGTGCTTGAGGATGTAGGCTAGATAGAGTAGTGGAATGTAGATGCTCTGAGTTAAAACACTAATCACATCATCAGAGGACAAGTTTTCTGTTTAGTCGCAAACAGGCTCCTTAGTATCATATCAAAAGTAAGTAAACTGTGAATCGCTGGTAGGGCTTATGTGTGTGTATGCGCGTGTGTGTGTGGTTACTGGTGTGTGCGTGTAGGACTTGCTTATACTGTAGTTCAGAGGGAGATATAAAGAAACAGACTTAAACTGTGTATAAACTGCTTATATAGTATGTGCGGTATATCCCTAAGCAGAATTGTTTGAGTGTTCATAGATTTATATTTTTAGGATTATATTTATGATATACCAGATGTTTACTGTCAATATCAACATTGCATTTTGCTTACCATCAATTTCTGGGAAAAAAAGGTTTTAAAGGATTGAAAATGCCAGAATAAAACCTGTGGACTATTTTAGAATGTATTACTTTTATTTGTCCTGTAAGAAGCTTTCATAAATCACGCCATGCGCATCAGCTCTACCGAAGCACAGCTGATTATCTCTGCTTCTACCTTGAGGGTGAAAATCTTTTTAGTTTTGGTTGCTGAGTAACTTGGATTTGTAGGTGATTCCCTGGTTGCACCATCATCCCCTGTGTAGCTAAAATGAAGCACAGATGTTATTGTTCACTTTTTCTATTTTTTAAACCAGAAATTTCCAGCCAGACAGCAATGTTTGCAATCCAGACATCCCAACACCTGGTGAAGATGTTTTTTTAAGTATGATGCAGCTGCTCTGTAAATTTCTTTCAAACTGTAATTAAGCATTTGTTCTTCCTGTTAATTTATTTATACATACAGTACTGTACTATCTGTTTGGGGAATTATGGTACTTTGATGGATTTCTTTGTGTACATACCATATAGTTCCCTCTTAATCATTGGTTGCCGTCACATTTAACCTGATTAGCTGTTGGTTTATGGCATGAAATCCATCTTAATTAAAGCTAATCAGTTCCCAGCAAAGTAATAGTTTTTAACTCAGATCATGATCAGAACAAGGCTGGAGCCAAGTTTATAGATTCAGCAGGAATTTCTGTTTTTAAACTGTCCAAAGATCATGTTTACAGACTTCTACAGATGTTATTGTATGCATGAAATATGGATTTCTGCCAATTTTGATGTCTTTATTATGGGAAGTCAGAAGAAACAAAATAGATTTGAACAAATTACCTTAAAACAAATGTTCATCTTCTAGGATCATATTAAGCATTTCATTCGGTCCTATTAGCTCTATTTCCTTTTTATTTACATTGTTTACTCAGCTTGAATCAATTATATTTTCATTTTGTTTGATTTAAGTCTCTGGCAACTAAAGATAATTTCTAAACCCCTTGTGGCCACAAGCAATCACATGTGTCACAGCAAGAAAAACAAAATGTGAAAGCCTCCAGTGCATCTATTGCAGTGCCAGTTATTTTTACTTATTTCTGTTCTGGGACTAACCAAGTGTGCACACTCTGAGAGGTGGTAAATATGCACAGTGTTAATGCGATTTAGTGGAATCCTTAAGAGAGTGCAGATAAATGTTGTTTATTTTTCGCTTGCGTAGAGTTGCTGGAGGTTTGGATTCACAACTCGCATGCTATTCCTCATTTTTTCCTTCTTTTTCTGGGAACTCATCTGACTTGTAAAACAGCAGGTTTCTGAAGTACAGCAGATAATTCACGTGTTGCTTGCGTGGTTAGAGTAGATGTTGCTTACTGGTTGGGCCATTTTTGACACTGGCAGCCACATATGTAGCACGAACTGAAAATGACTGGACATTTGCAAACTTAGTTTCCATTAAAGATGATTAGAAATAGATACCTGGTGGGGAAGATATGAGTTTTACACTGGAGCGAGGTCAAATGAACCCTTGTCACCATGAAGATGCCGGGTTATAAGAGCAGTGGCCAGTAGGCATCGTTACATTTTTAGTTTTCATATGTCAGTAAATTAGCCGTAGAGAACGGCGGCAGAAACCAGCAGTGACTGATGGAGCTCCAGACTTCCCCCTTTACATACGAGATGAGATGAGCCCTGACAGAGACAAGCTTTAAGCCAGAGTTTGGATCCCCCATTATGTAATCCTGAATAGTGTGTGTGTGTGTGTGTGAGTGGTGACCTAATGCACTTTTGTGATTGGCTGTTACTTGTGTTCGTTGTGTTTAGGGAATCCCATCTTCCCTTTCTCTTTCTTTTATTTAACAGGATTGAATGCTGACTTTCTCTCACCACTTGTTTCCTTTCTTACAGCCACTTTGCCATGAGATGCAGACATTGATGACTATTCTGCCTAAAAATCAGCATGATAAAGATGACATTTGATATTTCTTTCAAAGAAAGAAATAATTAGCTGCAATTATCACACAAAATGTGATACCGTACCGTCCGTACCGTACCGTCCTCTTCCGCTTATCCGGGGTCGGGTCGCGGGGGCAGCAGCCTAAGCAGGGAAGCCCAGACTTCCCTCTCCACGGCCACATCAGCCAACTCATC
>JAVQJG010018869.1:0-16476 GCA_036024015.1 Craterocephalus amniculus | reverse complement strand
AACTGTATTTATATATTTAGTTTGTATTAAATTTATTGTGAGATTTTATTAATCGCTGGTCCGATCCCTCTGAGAGCTCCAAGCGGCTTAGAGTTGTGTTTTCGTGTCGATCTTCCGTTATTTACAGCCATTACATGCACTGTGATGTGGCCCAGAAGTGGTGTCATCGAAGTCCTTACTCCAAATTAATTGCTGTAAATAACGACGGATCACCAAAAAAACACAAGTCCAAGCCGCATGGAGCCCACAGAGGGATCAGACCAGCGATTCATAACAACTTGTTGGTGAAATGAAGGAGTTTTGTGGCAAAAATTGACATATTTACAGGCTGCATGAGCTGGCCCTGTTAACTCCAGTTATATTGGAGGAACGCTGATCGAGAGTGGATCTAAATATCTAAATAATAAGAGTTCAAGTTAGACCAAAACTGTCTGGGTGAGTAAATGATCGTTTTTCATGCTAGAAAATAGCTCCAGGTTGCAAAATACCAAACTTATCCTTTAAAACAGCTGGGAAAGATGCTCTGGAAGTAGAAATGGATCGACAAACGTATCAAATCCAATAGAAACTCAAGTTTTCTCCAACCTTTTTGTGAGTTTTCTAGCTGGGGAGAGGATGAAAATACTTCCAGCATCTAAAGGATGCAGAACGATGCGACTACTTTTCTCAGCTGGTATCTGATCCTGATAACTCTTCACACTTTATCTGCATCGACTGTTTGCTCTGCAGAGTTTCTCAAAGACCCACATTTAGTCGACCAAAGGCCACTAGACTGAAATTGGCTCAGATGATAATCCCAAACCGGGAGAGATGTTTTACCTTAAGTAATTTGTTTAAATGGTAGCAGCCTGGTTATGCAGTAGGACAATTATCTAAAGCAAAAACTACCTGGAAACAATATTCAAAGTCTCTTTATGCATAATAACACAAATTTATCTCTGGAGTTATCCAGAATGATGTAATCCAACTAATCTTTCCATGTAGGAACCAGCCTCCACCCCTTTATTTCCCCACATCTGACCTGCAGCTGTTCCCTTCTGATCTGCTTAACACGACAAATCTACTCCGTGCAGGGCTGGGATAATATGCAGAGATCGCAACTAAGGTACACAACTCTTTACGTTAAAGAGGTAGAAAAAAACTTAATCACTTTGGCATTTACATTGACTGTAAAAAGGAACTTGCAGTTAAAACCAACCAACATTTTTCGAGGAGAGAGAAAGTATTCTAAAACTCCGTTAATGTCGAGCCTTTTTTTCTACTTTTTGGAGTTCTTGGTCCCCCTGCTCTTATTTTTTGTAACTTTTATAACTTTTGGGGTAGTACAAATTTTGCTTTTTATTTCAACGTAAAATTTATGTAGAAATTAAACTCTTAAGCAATACTTGTTGCGATGTCGGCCAGTTAAAAAAGGACTGTCACATGATGTGAAACACGAACAATATGATAAGAAATGGGCAACTGGAACCCAGACAGCAATGAACATCAAATATTATCTATCTATCTATTCCGTCTATCTACCTATTCGCCTATCTACCTATTCGCCTACCTACTAGGGGTGTGAATCTTGCAGCAACTCACGATTCAATTCGATTCAGATTCTTGGGGTACAGATTCGATTCTGTATCGATTCTCGATTGAACCGGATCTTAATTCACATTCACTCCTCTTTTAGTAACAAAACTTACCGATTAACTCCGTTCCTCATTTTCATCAAAAAACGATTTGAACTTAGCTAAGCTGGTAAAGTTTAACATGTCTTTGTCCTTTAGCAGCAGCTTTGAAAGTCAAGCAAATAATTTTTAGCCTTTTAAAAGAAATCGATTACTGGAAAATTTAAACGATTCTGAATCTTGATGACCAAGAATCTCGATTCTGATTAAAAAACTTTTTTTTTTCACCACCCCTACTACCTACTTCCTACTACCCATTTATTCGTCTACCCATCTACCTATTCCTCTACCTATCAATTCCTCTACCCATATATCTACCTATTACTCAACCTACCTACCTATCTACCTACCTCAATGTGTGTGTGCGGTTGTGTGTTTATGTATATATAGAATGTTTTGCAGAAAAGAATTAATTCCAGAGAAATACGGTTTTAAAAAAACGGTCTACATTTTTGTGTTGTTTTTCTTGTTTTTGTACCACTGCTTCAAGTCAAATTCCTTGCATTTGCCAACTTGCTTGGTCATAAAGTCCGATTCTGATTTATCGACTATGAAAAATGAGTGTATCCAATGATTTCCACCTCAAGAATTCTATAATTGGATTTAAAGGCGCTCAATGAAATCAGCTCGCTCAATTATATTTTCCATGCAGAAGATGCAGAATGGGCAAAAATCACACAATCCACGCACGGATGAAAAAACACAATGTAAACATCACTTTGTAAAAAACGAGGCCTGAATGGAGATCATGCACAGAGACGTCTATCACTGCAACCCTCAGAAACATGAACGCTAGCTTACAATGGGACAGCGGTGGGAAGTGATTGCATTAGCATCGGACTGCGCCATTTATAAATCAAATATACTAAGAGGTAACAAGATTCCTACACTATTCCTGTCACTGAATGGTTTGACTTGTCCATCCGAAGGACTGGAAATAAACCCTATTGGGCTGTAAGTAGGCTGAGCCATGTGAAACTACCATAGCTAAAGCAGAATAAGACTTTACAAGTGAAGAAAATGTCTTTATTACAATCCTGGCCTCCGACTGCAGTTTGCTGTAGTTCTGCACACATCTATTAATGAATGTAAGCAAGGAAACAATCTAAAGAAAAAGCTTCAAACAGCTGGTTGTACAATGTGACCAAGTAAAGACAATGGGATGGTACTGGAATGGATGGCCTGTAGCAAGTTTATCTGTGTTTAATCATCATGCAAGTCTGTGGAAATGTCGTCTTCACCAACTAGAGCAAAGCTGACTGGACATTAAACAAAGGGTACAGATGCACAGAGTTCAATTACAGCGGCAATTCCCAAAAAAAAGTTTGTGTGAGAATAAAAAAAAGTAACAAGGATTTCCAAATCTCATCGACCCATATTTATTCGCAGTAGTATTAACAACATATCAGATGTTTAAAAAGGCGCGTTTTAATTTTATATTGAATAAGAGCTTCTTTTGAATCTAATGGCAGCAACACATCTGTAAGAATTGGAAAAGTGGAAAAAATAAGGAGCATTTCAGAGAGGCTGAGACTCTCAGATGGAAAGATGAACTCATATTTTCCACTAAAATGGTCAAATGTCCCAACATCAGATATGTTTATTATCTAAAAATACACAAGGAAAGACAGGATAGCGTGAAATACAAAAGAAACAGAAGAAGAAAAATGTATTTACCTTTTAAACACCTGGTTAGGACATATACTTTTCTGATCCAGTGAAATCAAGGCTTGACCGGTTAACCACAGAGTGAAGCATAGGTAATCAAATATCCAATCACAGTTTATACACAAATGCAACCACACACACACACACATACATCCATATTTACACTGGCATAAACCGCATTATGAAAGATTTATACAAAAGATTAATACATAAACAAAACATGATAAAACCCAACAGCATTCACCATATTTATGATTATTCATAACTTTGTTGAATAGTAACTGTAGTAAAGTGAAAACAACATGAGATAGGAGAGAATTTATGGCAAAACCTGTTAGGCGAGTGTCATTAAATCGGAATAATTTATTCAAATTGTACCTTTTAACCCTTAAAAGTTTAACCAAAGAAATAAGGGGTGGATTCTTTTTAACTTCCTGTAGTTTAAAATGTGTCCACTAGGGGGCATAAGACAAGAATAAAATTAAATACATCACGTTTTGAGCGAAGTTTTTACCATAAAGTGTTGAAATAGGTCTCAAAGTGTAGATGTCAGTTAGGCCGATACAGATTCTGACATCGGAAATCTGTTTGGCTGGATTGGTGAGTGTTTCTGTCTACAAAGCATCACTTTTTTCCTGCACAACCAAAACATACAGACAAAAGGAAGTTACTCAGTCTTACATGACAATTGTTTTGTTACGCGGAGAAACGGCTGTGTCACTGCTGAGCCAACATTTAGCATTAGCATTATGTCAGCAATTTTGAGATAATTATGTATTAGAAAATGCCACTAGCAAAACAGCAACATGCAAAATATGCAGGGCTAAAGTTTCCAGAGGCGGCAGGGATGCTGCCACATTTAACACCAGCAATCTTAGAAACCTTCTCGCTGTCCTTAACGAGTTTGTTGTCAGAAATTAGTGCAAAGCTGCATTTCTCAGCTTTCAGTGTGCGTTCAAATTACGTCAATGGCATAAAAGGTCAAAGGGTTACAGTAGAATGAAAGTCATTTATTGTTGTCCAAAGACAGCGTTTTGTTTTAAAAGGGTAAAGAAAAAATTTAAACTAACACTGAAAAATTCTTTAAAAAAACTAATTAGCAAAAAAAAAAAAAGCCAGAAAGCCACTGCAACAGAGAAAATTTTAGCATTTAGCAGTCCAATCAGCTCTGGAAAATGTCCACTGTGAGTTCAATTCCAAGATTTTCTTTTAACAATTTCCTTTCATTTGAGTTTATCTACTTAATAATTACAAAGGTGAGTGGCAATCACTGTTTAAATCGTGTTTTAACTGAAGCTAAGCTACTGAATGAAATAACAATATGGTGAAACAAAAAGGCTATAATAAATATAATTAGTTGGAATTCAAATTTAATAATTTAATTGGACAGAAAACAATCGTATCGGAAAATCTCTTTAGAAAATATGATACCATAGGTTTTAGGTTGAACTAACCAGTTGGTTTCTAGGTAGGGTTCTGGTACAGCGATAAAACAGCCAGTCTATATATTAACCATCTATTGTATTTAATTTTCAAACATAATCAGATTGAAAGGTATGTAACAGCATGTAATTTGCTTAATCTGCAGAACATTATGCAGAAATAAACATTTCAAATCACAAACACACACATTTTCCTAGAAATATTTTATTTCTCTCGACCGTCAAAACAAGATGTACTGAAGCTACATAAACATTCAGTTTTTGTTAGATTTTCATCCAATTAGCAAAGATTTTTTAAAAAGGTTTAAAGCAGAAACCAAACACAAGCTAGACAAAAACACTTATTTTTCCTTAAAAGATTTGTTTTCTTTTTTCTATGAAGATGTAGGGATGTGAGGGAATCAAATCAACAAACAAAATGTACTTATTTTTCCTGGATGCATGTAGAAGATATGCTGTAACTAACTGGCATGTGCCAACATCTCTACTGTAGCGAAAAGTAAGGGATAAAATAGGAAAAATTTCTTTGTGAAAGCAACTTAGAAACAGATCTGTAATCTGTACACAAAGTCTTTGTATGTAAAAGTTACTGTATGCAAACTTATCCGGATACATCTGTAAAAGTTAGCATTAGCTTGTTGAGGTGTTCATGTTGAAAGAATCACAGTTTTTTTCTTCTTTAAGATGCAGGCATACTTCTGTATCCGTTACTATGACTGTACGTATTACAGTAGCAAGTTAGTGGATCATACAGTAGCCATCTCTAATTCTGATTTTTGTGAGCTGCTGTCCTGCAGGATTTAGAAGTTTCTCTACTACAACATACCTCAGTCAAATAAAAAATTCTGTACAAGCCTGTTTATGACGCCCTGATTAAAACCAGGTGGGCTGTAGCAAGGAAATTTCTAAAACAGGGATCCTGAATCCTGGTCCTCGAGGGCCAGAGTCCTGCAGGTTATAGATGTTTCCCTACTCCAACATACCTGATTTGAATAAATAGTTAAAAGAATTAGTATAAATCAGGTGTACAGCAGCAGGGAAACATCTCAAGCCTGAGGCATATCCGCCCTCGAGGACCAGGATGGAGGTACCGTGATCTTACACCTAAAGGACCGTAGCTCACAAGGACTGGAGATGTTGGATTCTGGCATCAACTACAACATTATAGTACATGGACACCCCCACCAAGAAGTAAGCAATGATGAAAATTTCCTCTGTATTTTTCATTTTTAAATTGGAAAATTTCCATGACAGCTATGATAATAACCAACAAAAGGTCCTTCCAAGAATTAAAAAAAAACTTTGCGCACTCATATTAAGAACAAAAAAAAAAAATAACCATTTTATTCAGACCATTAAGACATTCTGCAAAAACTATGTATAAACATTGCAGATATTGAATACAAAGCACTGTCCTGCTCTTTTATCATCAATAAATGCCCGTTCATGACAAAAACATCTTTCTTTTCCATCCACCATATCAAAGTCACAGAGATAGTGGGTGAGCAGGTGAAGAGTCACATTGGGGGCGGTAACAAAGATCCATGAGAACCGTGAGGAGTTAGTATCTGCGACGCTTACTATTTGGCCCATCAAACATGCCTGCAACTGGACTGGCCCTGCTAAATCCTTGGCCTGGTGCAACTTGGGGGCCCAGTGGCTGCTGTTGCTGCGTTGGGGATTCGACTTCCGGTCGACTCCCCATTGATCCACCCGGTGGGAACCTATCGTTTCGCTGAGGTATTGTGAGATTAGTGTTGCACAAAGAGTGGAAACGACAAATGTTTGAAGGTCGCCCAGGAATGTCATTTATCCAAAGACAGTGATGGACCATGGATAACAGGATTTTTTAGAAAGTATTTCGAAAGTTGAGTCAGGGTTAAGTTCGGTCCAAGTTGTCACCATCCAAGGGTGAAACGAAAAGGGGTAAACCACGCAGACAAGGGAGAGAGAGGAATGTGACTGTTAGTTATCTACAATTTTATCAAAGTAATTCATAATTTGACATTTCTTGAATGTATAGTTTAAAGGCTAGTCCGATGTTTACATACATACTAGTTTAAATCAATAAAAAACTAAAAAGTTTCAGCCAAAGTCCTGCCTGTGAATTCTTTTGACAGATAAGTTAACTTTTTGTTTTAAAAGTTCACGTTTAAATATACATTACCATGGCTCCATTCTCTGACATCAATGGCGTCCCAATATTTGCGGTTCCCTCTGGGCCAATGGCTCCTGCCCTTCCACTCATGCCCACCATTTGACCCTGGTTACCAGTAGGCCCTGCAGAGGCCTGGTTATAGCCATCTACACGCAAAACAACGGAGCATCGGTTGAAAATGCAACAGCTTAAGAGCAATTAATCCTCTCATCATAGACTTATGGGTAGCTAAAGGCTACAGGTATCCTCACTCGCATGAAAATTTAACGTTGGCTTTTAGTATTAAAGCTAAAATGATCAGGGAAAGACCGGACCAGGACTCTATGCAACTTTGTTGAACATCTATGACAGTATGTACAAAATATAAAGGAATTCTATCTGATTATTGAAACATCTTACGGAAATGTAGGATACTATCTCTGTGGTGGCAAGGACAATTTTCTGAGATAATGTATACTCGTTTCCACCGAGGGGTTCAGTTGGGACCATAGACTGTAAAATAAATGGAAAAACCTTAAAACCACGAGACCATTAGGTTTCTGATGAGCTGAAAGAAGCTCAATGGGAGGTTCCTACCATTGCCAAATGTATTCCCCTGGTATTTTGGCATTGGGTGGGGGCCAGGGAGGGGGATAGTTAGAGATTACACGGAGGCAACCGATTGACGGCAGCTGCTGTTAAATGGTGCCAGGGAGGCATAAAGCCTTGGGCGAGATACAGAAGGAAGTTGCCCTGTAATGTTTGGGGATTTACTGGGATGGTTTGGTTCTTAAACCATGAACTCTAGAGTGTTTCCACAGCCAACCATACCCTTCCTGGGAGATGGAACTAAGCATCAAGCTAGCACACCGTCTTGGAGGTGCAACGCATTCCTTGAAATATAACGAAGAAAGAAATAGAAACTGCAAACAAGAAAGGCAATAAGTTGTCTTCTAAAAACTAAAACGAAAAGTTAATTGTTGCTGAGTCACATGGGAAACCAAGATTTCTTTCAACCAATAAATGTATTGCAGTGTGCGAAGGTATTTTTGGGTTGGGTCAGTTACATTGAGACCCAAACATAAGAGTCGCAAAAAAAAAGGGTGGCTCAGATATCTCAATATCTTCCTCATTTTTTTCCTGTGGAGACGCAAAAACTAAATGTGTACGAGCTTGACCCCTCGGTGGAAACAATGCTGACCTGTCCAAAAACTGTGCATAAAAAGCATGGAAATCTGCGTTTACTGGGTTACTTCTTTTCTGGGTGGCACAACCCAGACAATTAGCTCACTCCACCGAAACATGAGCCTTTAAAGTTATACCAGGTTATAAAGGGGACTAATCCAGCTTTACAACAATGCATACATTTTATATTATTAAAAAGGGACAAATACCCAACCACACAAAAGGTCCCTCACCTTTTATGATAGTTTATAAATGCGCATATATAAAACAAAAATAATGCCAAGAGTTCAAAAGTGCACTTATGTTTTATGAAAAGAGAGTTTATATCTGGAAAGTGTTAGATATTTAAAATGTTTTAGTAAAGTCAAAATAAAGTAAAACAATAATACTTGATTATCTAAATAAAACATTCATGCATTCATCAAAATGTTCAGGAGTCATGCGAGAAGGATTTTTAATCAAAGTTATCACAATAACTGTCTACCCCATCTATCCAAACCAATGTTTAACACAGTTCAGTTGTCACAATAAAAAAGGGGTGTGGGTAAAACAAATTTAATAAGGACGCCACGTGACAATGTCAATATCCCCCCAACAATGAGCTGGATTGCACATCACCTTAACGATGGGGAACAATGAAGTGTTGCACCATGAGGGGGAGGGTCTCCAAGGTGAGGAGTTCAACATTTAAAACCTTTAAAGTTATTTCGCCCAGGTACAGATAAACCGCACAATGAAAACTATGTTCAGTACTTCCAAGAAATGTACGAAGAACTCATTCAGTCCAAGATAAATAAGATTCCAGCATATTTCTATACGTCTGTATCAATGACAGTGATCTTAATTTATTAGGGCTTCCAGTAAACTTGACCAAACGCAGAAAAAACAAAGAATGACATTCAAAGAAACAGGTTATTCTTATAATGCTTGCAGTATGTTACAGACAAGTTATTATACAATAAAAAACTGTTAGTTTTTGATTGTTGGACTGGGCTCAGTAAAGGTAAAAGTGACCTCATCCCCATTAAAGACGCTCTTTGTTCTGGACCAGACATTTTGGCGCATCTTTCTCGTCAACTTTACCCCAAATCTGGCTTGAAACAAGCATCGCAGGAGCTCACATTTAGCATGTATGACCAAAAACATGTGTTTTTCATCAAACCTCTTGTCCCGATAATTACTTAACTATTTCTTTTCATACACATCTGACATCGCTAACTTCAGCTAAAACTGTATTTTTTTTAACCCAATAAACACCAAATAGATTTTGATAAAAGCACTTCATATGAAATATGCTGAAATTCAAACACGTTCTATAAACTTAAACCACAAAGTTAGATGTGTTAAAGTGATGTGCAACCCTGAGTTGAAGTTGTGGGATCAGTCACTGGTTGCTTTAAAATGGTTTAATTTATTGAACCTGACTGTCCCCGGCCCCTCATCCTGCACCTCGCAGATCAATTCATCTTTTAAATTCCTTCAAAAGCGGGTAGAAATGGAGGCAACAGACTTGATTGTATCATTGAAAGCATAAATTCGTTGATGGCATTAGATCTGCAGACGTCTGAGGATGAGAGCTCAGGGACCAACTATAAACCCCAGATCCCAAACAAACCTGAACCACAACATTGTGCTACTTACAGTAAACTGCATGTCATTGTTTTCTTCTCCGTTGTTTTGCATCCCAAGTGACTTTTATTTACTTTAAAGGGACATTGTGTAACTTTCAACCTGAGTATCAGCCTAATGTGAGTATTAATTGCTCATTTCTGGGGTCAGTATTCAGTGTTTGTCACGTGTCAGCGATCCGAGGGGGCAGCCCTCTTCAAAAAACAGACATTGTAACTTTACAGGAGCGGATCCGTCTCTCATGGGATCATGTGACTACCAGCTCTTTACTTTAAACAGAGGGGTCTGCTTTGTGTTACTTTTTATCCTACAGAGAATGCCAGGGTCGAATGAAGTAAGAAGGTGAAAACTGTGTCTGATGGGCCAAAAAGAGAACAACTGTTGAATTTTGGAGGGAGTTAGAGGTTTAGGACCCCTAGTGGCCAAAAAGCACACAGTTTCCCTTTAAAAAACAAATAAGCTACACCTTTTTAAAATGTGGATGAGTCACCAGGGAGGCAAAACAAAGTGTGCACATGGAAATATTTCACCTATACAATCATGCCCGTACCTCCCATATTAACGGCTCCACGAGGGCCCAGCTCACCCACTCTCATTTCCTGTTCCCTCTGAAAGAAGTGGAGAAGATCCTTCAGCACACATGATGAAACACAACACATCAGCTGAGAGGCTGCTTTAATAACGTTAATAATGTTTTAGAAGCAGAACGGACAACAACAGGGGAAACAGTAGAGGATACTTCCTTAAAGAAAAGATAAACTTCATGTTTAGCTTCTTAAAACAATGAATAAATCTCCAAGGATGTATTCTTTCACTAGCACTGGCGTCTCGACCTAAAGATGCACATAATCCAGTAAACACAGAACATAAATGAGATCAATGAATCGTTTGTTTCACTGAGCTGAACCGAGTCGGCTCTGAAAACGTCTGATGAAAAAACAAGTTTAATCCAATTTAAAACAGCTGACATCTAATAATAATCTTGCCTTAGGACGGCTGTAAAATGTTACTGAAATTGGTCTGCGATCAAAATATCAGAATCTTATAACAAAAGAGGCTGTCGGGAGATATAAGCGGGAAATGAAGCAACAAAAGTGCTCACTGGGTGAAAAACCTTGTTTGACTTCATCCTCTAAGCATTAAAGTTGAAGAAGTGCAGACAGAGATCACATCTGCAGCAGTTTCTACCGTGGTCTACTGAACATGCATAAAGCACTTTTCAGCCACGTTTCCACAAAGCTGTCGGTACAGTTTCGTATGCTTTTTTCAACCAAACCTCAGCATTTTTTTAACCCCTTTCAGTTGTAGGTGCTTTGGAAATGGCGCGGTACGGCGCTACACAATACAATTAATTGACTGGCGGACAGAAAAACATCAAAGTTCGTGACAAAAGCAAGCATGAAACAACTAGGTTTGTAAATCTTAATGCAACTCACATTCAATCCGATTCGTTTGGTGATGATTCGATTCTTTATCGATAAAAACTGATCTTAACTCACATACAATCGTCTTTAAGTAACAAGAAGTGCCGATTACTCTGTTCCTCTGTAAGCAAGAAACCGCTCTGAGGAATTTTCATTCCTCAAATCAAAAAATGGCTGAAATGTTGCTAACCTTGCAAAGTTTAACATGTCCGTCACTTACAATTAACTTTGAAAGCAGTCACGCAAATTATTTTTAAATCTTTAAAAGAACATAAATTCTTAGAAATTTTGAAACAATTCAGACTCCTGATGAACGAGAATCTCGATTCTGATGAACAACTATTGTTTCTTACTCTCCAACCTGTTACCGTTAAGTTTACGTTGCGAAAGATAATAAGGAAACAATAAAGGTCTGGTAAATCCCAAGCAGGGACTACTTCGTGAATTTTGCCTATTGCATGTTTTTTTTTAGAACGTAACTCCTGCGATTAATGAGGGACCATGTTATTTATTCTGAAAATAATGTTATAAAAAAATGAATCCAAAATTTAAATAATGAAAGTTAGTTAATCCAGCACTGTTCCCAACCTTTACATCATTGCATTTACTCCCAGTATAAACACTGGCTCATGTACAGAACGAATTCATCTTCAGCCACATCAAAGCTGCAGACTTTTCAATTGCTGATATCAAGTTATATTGTTTTCAGGCACTTAAAGAGTTAAACTTTCTCACAAGCTTTATATTCACGTTATTTTTACCTTGTTAAAAAGGTTAAAATGTGTTTAAAGAAGCGCAGAACAGCATTTAGGCCAACAAACAATGACAGATGTCATCAGTCATACTGCCACTAGATGGCAGCAAAGACTTATTTACATTCTGGGAGAACATCAGTTTAACAATAATCTTTTCATAGAGGGTGCATTACAAACAGATAAAACACAATAAGTGTTCAAATCTGTGCGGAGTCATTTATGTCTGATATCTCTATGTTAATGTAGAATTGAATAAATGGAAATTAAAGTGCGTTAAACCACCCCTGTGAAAGAAAAAACACAAATTTTAACACAGACATGCCAAACATGAAACTTTATCTGCATCCCACTCATTCTTAGTTACGATTGATTAGAAATAAAAACAGCCAACAGGTTTCATTTGTAATGAAAAATTATAGGAAAATATAGAAAAGGAAAAATGAATTAAATACAAGAATAATCAATTTCAAAATACAATCAAATAATCTGGTTAAAAAAAGATGCTTACAGAAATGAATGTTAGGACATCTACTGAATGACAATTTGTCATTCGCATTTACTTCAATTTATTTTATTTATAAAGCACTTCTCATGCAGAATCACTTCAAAGTGCTACACATAGTAAAAAAAATATTTTTATAAAAACATTTAAAAACCTTCATACAGAATGGACATGATGCTGGCAATAAATTAAAGCAAGTAAAATATCCCTTTTCTACAAGTGTGTGTGATTTGGTTCTAGTTCTTTCTTACTTTGACGTTTTACTGCACTCACAGCAACAACTGTAGCAGCAACAAATTTAAGACTTTTACAGCTGCGTTGATCAAATTCAAGCCTTTACGTTCACGGAAAGAGTTTAGCAATTTCAGAGTCAGGAAACTCCCTCATTTCCTTATTTTCCCTCCAGTTTTAGGTGCCAATATGTCGAGAACTACACCAAAACTCATCCAGGAAATGCCATGCGCTACTGTTAAAATCGTAAAAATATACTAAATGATATATTTTCCAGTAAATTATGGACGCTACCCACTTAGGACACTTGGATTACATTGGACGCGCAATATGGAGGAATATTGACAAGTTTTTATGGACTTTAATGGACCTTTTTGAACAGGCGCCGGTCAGCCACACTGTAACGCAATTGATTTCCAGAGTGTTAATCAGCATGAGGATGAGTAGAAAATGAAGACGTATCATTCTGAGGGGGAAATATTCCATTAAAATTAATCTCATTACAAAAGCATTTTCTTAATTTTATCTTTTTCAGCTCTCATTTTAATCTCTGTCCTAATTCTTTTCAAAATATTAAGAGCAATACAAATAAAAATGATTAAGTACTTTGTATAAACCCCAGCCTTTTGGTTTTTCAGAGCTCTGAGATGCAAACACGAACCATTTAAAGCATTAATGGTTTGTCAGATACATGCACATGATTTCATTGTGGAAATTGAAGAAAAAGTTCAAAGACGGCTACTTATTCGGTTATAAAACAATTTCTTCATGCAAGTTCATCTTTCTTCTTTATCAAACATAAGATGAGCCCACCATACGCGTACTGTATATTTCAATTTCTTAATATCAGACTGTTTTAGCTCGCTTTAGTCTTATATGTATTATTTGTTTGTTATTAACCTAAAATATAATGACCACGTCATCAGAAATCTACAACTTCCAAGATTTTCATTAAATTTTTTACCAAATACCTGAAGTTGCACCTCTTTATAGGTCAGGTATTTCTCAGGTTTCACCGTACAAAAAACATGCTCAAAAAAATTGAAAACTATGAGGTATTACTCAGGTACAAAGAGAGGAAATATGGAGCTGTGATGCTGAATTTTGGTAACATCCATTGCGTCAACAGGGAATTTAAAAAGCCACAGTCATCTGCTTCCTGTAATGCTTCTTTGTCCTAACTTGTACGTTTTCTGTAAATTGATTGATATAAAATAAAAGGTTCACAAATTTAAATAGTATTAAATGAAAAAAGTGTGCCCTGATCAAATACAGAACTCTTCCTTGAAAAAAAAAACTTGGAAAATGTCCTGAAAATAGAAAATGAAGTGATTTAAACCCAAACCTGCAAACTCAAAGTGTGAAAAAGGAGACAAAATAAATCCATTTAGTATAAATTAAGCTCTCTGCTGGACTCAGAGGACCATGAGAGAAAAGATTACATTTGTCTCAAATGAAAAGGAACATTTATTAAGATTAAGTACATATAAATCCTGACTATCACCTGGGAAAGGTGGGAAACTGACCCTTGCCTTGACCCTGACTCACGCTATGTTCATAGCAGCATTTTAAAACAGTCTCCTCTCAGACATGCACCCAGTGTCCACAGTGGAAGATGAAGGTTCCAGTAAATTATTTCAACCTTCAACTCATAATATCAGCTTCCTTACAGAATTTACTTCACCAAAATGGTGGAAAAAGGATTAGGGAATCAGAGAAACGCTAAAATCCACATGAGAGAGACAGAAAGCAGACAGGGACGAAACACAAGAGTGTCATTTGTAAATTGAACATAAATTAATTTATTTTATTTTTCTTGGATCAGTGCCGAGTGGCACCAGATGCATTTTATTTTATTTATAAGGAACACATTCTCTTGCAAGAGATGCTAATAGAGGCAGCTATCAATGTTACGCCAATAAAAAATAAATTTGTTGTTTGTTTTTGTTGTATAATTATTTTCTCTGTGTTTATGCAGCTACTGGAAAAAGCTGAATTTTTTAAATGAAAAGAACCGCAAATGTCGAGTTACTTTATCCCATTACTCGACTAATCGTCAAAACAATCGATATATTGCTTGATTACAAAAATAATCAACAGCTGCAGCTCTAGTATGTACGACTAACTTAAAGCAACTTCGTTTCTTCTCAACAACATGAGAAAACGTCTTAATAAGAACTGTTTTGGCTTGATGAAAGCTTGGTGGAATGAGGTTTACATGATAGAGGATGAGGGAGGAATAACTAAATACTGCACACTTATTCAGAATAAATTTTAATTCAGAATTAACATTTAAATGAAGAATTAAATGTTTACATGGTAATTTTTCATCCGTTTAAAGTTAAATTAACTTTAATTCTGAATTAAAGAGGAATTAAAACTCATGAAAATGTGGCCATTATCATGTCAAAAGTAAGTTTTTATCTGTTTAAGAGTTATTATGAAGCTGGTGAAATAAATGATTATTTACAGGTGCTGCTTGGAAAATTTGTACATCCTGAAAAAGTGGTGCATTTCTGGAACTTAACTTCAAAGATTAAATGTATATATACAGACAAATAGTATGCAAATCAGTATATTTCAAAATTCAATAAATTTATATAACTAAATATGTCTTGAAATCAATAGAAAATGGTTTTTAAATACAAAAACATCAGGCCTCTGAGAGTAAACTCTTGCATCCGTACCTTAGTACATAAAACTGGTTTCACCTTTTACGTTGAATTGCTTGAATAAAGCAACTTTTCCAGCATATTCTGATTTTCCATTCAGTAACCTGTAGAGCCTCTTGTTTTAACATTTGGATCATTCTCAGTGTTTGTTTTTATTACAGCATATAAACAGGGTAGGGTTGTCACGATACCAAAAATTCAGTAGTCGGTACCAATACCAATGAATTTACATGATACTCGATACCTGAATCGATACCACGGCAAAAGATTTTCTTGTTTTTTCAAGGTATCCCCCACCTGACCTTTATTAAAATATTGATCTCTTTACAATGTATAAACTTGAACAGATAAATGAATAAATTGATGCACTGGCCTTCATTTAAACAAACATTGCGCTTTTTTCACTGTAATGAACATTTACTATAATGAACAAGGTATAAATACAATAATAAAAACTGTTCTGAAATGTCATGTCCTCAGTATTGAACAGAAATGAACAATATTGTGCTTCAAGCTTTCATGAGCATTATAAATCCCCGCAGCCAGAGAGTTAACATGAACAAAGTAAAATAAATACAATAATAAAATAAGTCTGACATGTCTGACACTACATCTTATTTATTCACGGATATAATGGATTACCCTCCAAGAATATTAATTTTAACACACGTTATGCTTTGAGAACTCAGGGATATGTTGAGACTCACGGTACCGTGGTTACACTACAGAAGCTGCGATAGACCGGAGGGGAAGAGCGTTCCCCGCATATTTTGCCAATACGTGTGGTGGCGTGATGCTGGATGCATCGGTGGCCGCCGCGAGTGCCGCACACACGTGCACGCTACCCACTCAGCACACTTGGATTACATCGGACGAGCAGGATGGGGGAATATTACCAAGTTTTTGCGGACTTTTATGGAGCTTCTACGAGCTGAAGCGGAGCAGCTGCTCCTGCTGAACTCAATGGAGCCGCCTTCACCGAGCTGTTTGGCTAGCAGCTGGCGGATGTACACATCTCACGTCTGGTTCGTCGGTACCATCGGTACTACCGGTACCATGAAAATACAGGTACCGACAGTACGACAGTAGCACTGGGACCTACGTGGTACCGAAGTACCGAGTACCGTGACAACACTAAAACAGGGTATAAAGTGTGTG
>JAVQJG010018868.1:0-16008 GCA_036024015.1 Craterocephalus amniculus | reverse complement strand
ATTAGATTTAATAGCCATTGAGCAAAATTTAGAATATGATGTTTCATTTATATAAACTCCCGTTGAATCCCGGTGTCCCTTTCATGTTGTGGTTATAAATATATTTATGAATGAAAACTAAATGCGCTGACTCAACCGATCATCATAAAATCAGACTGATGCGCGTCTGCATTCCTGCAGAGGCTGCTTCGGCTGTCATCCAGACGCTGCAGCCAGTTTTCACCTTATTTGGGTGGGTAGGAAAAATGTTTTTGTAACTATACCTTTTCTTCAGAGTGCGATCTCGTGAGATGAGATTTTATGAGAAGTGCAGCTTTTGCGCTACACACCTTGCAATGGAAACACCGGCATTTCGCACTTGATGTTTTTCGAAATTTCAAGAATATCGCTTCTTTTTTGCGAAAAAATGTAATGGAAACGCAGCTGATGTCTTACAGATTAGGTTACTTAATTCTCCCTGCCATTTTCATGTGAAGATCTGATGTAAATATTATTGGGGTAGTCCTCTCAAATTATTCATATAGCATGCGTGCATCCATCCGTATTTCTGTCCCTTGACACACCAATTTATGTGTCTGTAGTGAGCTACAATTTCTAAACAGTTCTAAAGTCTTTTGTGTTTTTTACGCAGGTGGAGAGCAGCTCTGTCTGTTGCCTATCTATGAACTGTTGTACCCATGCCAGCTTATTCCAATGCAGTGAATGGCACCAGCTCACAGACACATTGTCTGATATCTGCTGCTGGAGTTGGGATGCCAGCTTTAGGCATGTCAGGCCTTTGGGCATTGGGATTGGGTTTCCCTAGACCCCCTTGTCAAAGGATTAGCTTGCACTCTGATCATCAGGAAAGCAGAACTGTTCCTCTTCTTTCCTCCAATGCCACTGCTGCTGCACACATTCCTTTGTACATCTTTCATGCCTGGTGAAATTTTGCTAATACGTGGCAGCGGTCTTACTATATTCTCTGTTCTACTTCCCCCATTCCCCCCCTCCTATTTTACCATTTCCTCTCCCCCTTGGTTTTTCTTTTTCTCCACCACTTCGTCTACTCTTCCACAACTGTGTGTTGATGAGCTTGAGAACAGTTTTTTTTTTTTTTTTTGTGGAAGGAAGAGGGATTATGCTAAGCCCTAACTCGGGGAGACCAGTCTTATCTTGCCTGTAGCAGCGGCATGCACCAGAGAAAAACAGGCTGGAAAAGAGCAAAGCTACAGGCCAGGAGGCAGTCAGAGGGGGAAGACAAAGATGGGCATGGCAAGTAATAGAGAGCACATTAATGTTTTACTATATTGTTAGCCCATTTGACCAGTTTAAGCTATGTTTTTCACTATATTTGTGGTGCAAACATTTTTGAGAAGTCAAGTGATAACATTTGCATATAAACAGGAATATTATCTCAATTTATTTATTTTTTCATGACCACTGTTGACTGTTCCAGGGGGATATCAGACATTATTTATTCTGCAGTGAAATGACCCTCTCTCTCTCCCAGGTGATCTAGACTACCCCTCCTCTCAATAGAGCTTCGCCCCAGGATGGTCCATTGTTCTGGACCCAGCTCCAGTCCTTCCTTTTAGTGAATCTTCAATTATGCTTGCATTATACTCAATTGTGGTTAGTCTAATTAAAGTCCCATCCCCTGATCCATTTCCTGAATGAAATCTTCCCTCTCTACCTTAGTCTTGAGACAATGGACCGTACTACGAGAGGGAACAAGGCCCTACTGTAAGCAGGCTGCTGGCCTATTCACCTGGCCTAATTATCCTAACCCTAAGGGGGGCTGTGCTCCTGGGAAAAGCCCTGGGCCTGGGGAGACCACAGTGAACTCAGATTTCCTGGTAGATGCAAACAATGGCAGAAAGTTACGTCAATATTCAGTTCCAGAAAGTTAAAATAATTTGCTAGAAATATGGTATGACCTAACTCCTGTATAATCATGCACCCAAATCCATCTGCAGGTCAGCTGCGATCAGGGACTATTCCACTCAACTGAATACAAAATCTATTGAGGCTTCAACATGTTAAAAGTAACAGTTCAATCGAGGGGGAAGATTGTAGGTGCGGGGTACTCAGAAATTAGTTATGGATAGCATTACCACTTTGTTAGTGTTTGTTGTCTGGTTCCATTTTCTTCAATGTCATTGGAAAGCTTCGCCAAGAAAGCCATAGCAACAGATTAGCTGGGACTTATGGAGCAAAGGGGGCTAACAGAGAGAAAGCCTTCCTAAACCCGCGAATGACATTAAGATATCTGCCAAGAACTTGGTCTTTAAAATACACCAGAGAATCCAGTAGGCAAGTATAGCACTATTGATGAGACTATAAGCCCTAGCATTGTGTCTGTCTATGCATAACCCTATGGACTAAATCATTTGTGCAACAATGGCATTTGTTGTCAGGGTACGAAAAAGTGGTAATTTTTTCCTTTCAATGTTTGGCATTACTGTGGTGTAGAACTGCAACTTTGCAAAACAGTTCGTTGTAAAAGAAAAGTGCATGGATTTCAGATAGCTTTCTTGGGCTATAATAGAGCTTTTCCACGAATTTTCCAGTCTGGTGTAGGGATATAATCACATTGAAATAAGATGTTTCCCTTTATAGAGTGGGTTTAATTCAATATATCTTTTTCCCCCATGCAATGCAATGTATCTTGCAAACCTTGCACAAGTCACTGTCTTGGTCTGACCTATGTGGCCCTGGGGTTATTAGAAGGCCAGGATGGGGTATCAGAGGGGGGAGCTAAAGGGCCACAAAGCCTCTTTCTTCACTCTTCCTCCTGATCCTATCACTCCATTCCTTGGCCATGGAGATGAAAGACTAGCCTGTAATTGGAGAGTCAGGAGCAAGTGGAAGTAATGAGAAAGTTAAAAAAAAGGGAATGGGATAGAGAGTGCTTGAGGAGTAGGCTGGAGAGAGTAAAAGAGAAAAAGCCTTTGATTTCCTCAAATTAAATGAAGAAAAATAGTCCAGCCCTGCTCCTCTGTCAGGCCAGAGTTTGAGTGACAATGTAGCAACGTGAGGTTCTCGGCTGTAATAACTTGTCTTTGTGTGGAGAACTCTACGCTTTGTCTTCCTTTTTGCTGGGACCCAGGGTACAGGGATCAGCCTTGACTTATTATGACTAGCATTGTCCTTCACAAGCTGTGGGAGACTTGACTTGCCCTTTCGTCTGTCATTGGAACAGGGATCTCATACTGAGGCTGTTCTACAGGCATGGGAATGCTGCAACAGCTAAGAGCAAGGCCAAAGTGTGTGCATCTCTGATCATGTTAGTAAAAAAACATAAAGTTACGAGAACAACAATGCCATATTGTGCCTAATAGTTTTACATATAAAGATGTTCCCATGTGTACTGTAAAAATATAAACATGGAAAACTTCTAATCATTCTCTACACATCCATCCAAGAGTTGTGCAGATCCTACTTTAGTTTAGTAAAATATGCACATGTAACTCATAATGGATTTAAGTTATTTTTCTCTTCTACTCTTTAATGGCCAAAGAACAGATTATTCAGTCTTGAAGATTTACTCTTGCCTCGAACTGGAGGTTTTCGGATACCCCACAAAGGGGGAAAGCTTCTATTATCTAGTTGGAATTTTAAAGGATGGGCCTGAATACTTATCTCTGGCTAAAATCTGAAAGGCCAAGGCCTCCCTCACCCTGTCTTCATAATCCAGAACAATAAAAGAGCTGTTAACCTCGCCCAACCATACCAAGTGCTACACCTGGCTACAGCTAGGGCCAAGTATTTTAAATTAGGAGTTTATCAAAGGGAGCTGAGCACTAAGTTCAGATGCAAAAAAAGCTTGAGCCCCAATAAGTTCAGGTGAAGGATGTTAAAAAGGGTAGAAAAGCCACGGCAGTAAAAATGCCTGTTGGAGGCTGACAGCTTCTTCTTTTCTTCTTTTAAAAGAACCATTAAACATTAATGCCATTAAATTTTCTTACTTTTACTGCTTCAGAGTGATCATAAACCACAGTCACATAAATAAACATGGGTAACTCTACAAGTTCTGCATCTGTTAAATAGGCTGAAATAAAACAGGGATATTTAGGAAGTTAAATTCTACAGAACGGACAAAGAAATGATTGACGTTATATTGTTTCTTAAAACCAGCTGTTTCTAACAATTTTGTGATCTGAGGAATTACGTATTGTTCCCAGTCATTTGAGACAGAAGAGCCTCTGCTTGCATAAATCAACAACACAAATAACAGTACATGCATAGACATGCAGGTTTGCAGGCTATTTAGTCATGGGTGTGCCTCTGTGACTTTGAAAGTGACAGGAGTGAAAAAATTTGCACCCAACCTGCAAAGAAATTGGCTGTTTTCCACCTGGCCACCCCTTCCCATTTCCATTCAACCATCTCCACAGCCTATCAAGTTAAACGTTCAAATGTAATTACCTGTAAACTGAGTGAAATATTGAGTGAGGGAATAGCAAAGTTACAGGGGCCCACTGACAAAATAAAAAAAGAGAATCAGCCGCTCATAGTCACGACATGTGTTTTCTCCTGGGCCCCAACGAAATGAACATAGAAATTAATGTTTGAAATGCATTCTGCTGAGAGAGGGAGGAGAGTACAGCAGAAAGGGGTGCATTTGAGCAATGGAGGTAATTGTTCTGCAAGTCCTCCACCTGTGACAAGAGGCTTAGGCTGTTGAGGATGTTTTGGCGGGGGCCTGGGAGGGAGGATGGGGCATGGGGTGGGTGTTTCCCACAACCTACATTGCATTTGGCTCGAGACCTCTTTTGCCTTCATTCTTCTTTCTCCTTCCTGCTAACTACATTTTTACAAAAACAACTAACCTTTGGGTTACTTGGATAACAAATGGTACAATTTATAACTCTTTGGTGTAGAAACAAATCTTATACCCCTTTTCCACTGGCCCAAAAAACTGTTTAAACCTGCGTACAATCAGCTTTTGGTGGCAGTGGGAAAGGCTTGCCGACCCGTTTCGACCCGTTTCGACCTGCTTCGACCCGCTTCGACCCACTTCCACCCGCGTCAAGCAACTCGGCAAGCGACCCAGGTTAAAATCACCTTTAATCGACTCTCCTCTGATCGGCATGCCGTAGGAACGGCAGACCCGGGTTGACCCACTAATTTATGTGATGACGTGGGGCGGTACGTGTGAACAACATGACATTGTGCCAGTTGCTTCTCATATAAAGGTACCAAAACAACTCTACTTTGACCACAAATTCAGTAGCCTGCATTCCATGGGAAAATCGGCCGTCACCCACTGAGTTGTGGATGGACTAAAGTGCAAAACAAGAAAGCGCATGGACTCCTGTCTGACTCGCTGTCCATTGTTTACTTTTTTTAAACGAAACTTTAACTTAAAAATTGTCTACACAAGTCAGAAAAATGGCAACAATTATTGTTTACTTGCCTAGATTTCTGTTGCAAGGATGACATCATCAACGTGAACGCAGTGTGATTGCATCACCAGACTCGCAGCTGAGGGGACAGAAGCAATGCAGCTGCCAGCAAGGGATCAGACAAAGCTTTTTTTTGTCAATGGGAAAGGAGCTAAATGCTGATTGTTTGCGGGTCATCCTGGCTTTGAAAAACCTGTGTAAACCCGGTAATTTCAGTGGGAAAGCGGCTTTACAGAGTTCAGGCTAAACAAAAAGTCAATTTTCACAAACTTCCACTGAAACGGAGAACAGTCCAGCTGCACTTGTTGGCGGCTCTGAAGATTACGAACCCTCCAATTGGGCCTTGACAGTTTGTTTGGTTTGTAGTTAGAATTTTCTGGAGAAAAATTACAGTTTTTTCCCTGAGACTTTGAGATTGACAAGCTAGTGCTCCACCAGACTTATAACCTATTCATTTATTTTTTTTTACTTTAAATAGCCGGTGATTACCGACATTAGCTAGCTTGACTAACAGTTATCTGCTGCTGACCAGACACTCCTGTGTCGCCACTCAGACCTCCAGGGACAGCATAGCCACCTCCAAATTAAATATCTAATGACACAATGGTTCAAATCTGCAAACATTTGTTATGAACAACTCACCGTGCATGACATGGTTCAGGTCAGCTACACCTACACCTGATAGGTTTACTTAAGATGCGATGTAAAAAATAGCTATAACTGAATAGGATGGGAAAATTAAAAGTACATTTATATAAAAAGAAAGAACTGTGACATTTGTTGATAAATAAAATTACAAAACATGGCTTTTTAAATGTGTCTCTTTTTCTGGGCCCTTGTTCCACTAGAATCTGTTACACAAGGCCACTTATAAGTTACTTTAGAATGAAAAATAAAGGCCAGTTGGGCAATGGTTATCACAAATTGAAGGGTTAGCCTGTGGCCAAGTCAGGTAGCCTATAGGTTCAATTCTCATGCACACCCCCACTCTTTCTTAACCAGCTCAGCAAAATTGGTCTCTCTTTATTCGCATGGGTGCATGTGAGCTGAATAAGACAGAAAGCACAGTGAGAGAGTGGAGGGTAAGGTGAAACACAGATCAGCCTTTGCTGGCTGAAGCAGAAACTAAGTTAAGACGCACATTTATTTTCTTGAAGTGTCACCGATCAATATTGTTCTCTCCATTCTTATTTGATATCTTTGAGTGAAAAAAAGCAGCAACTGAGTCAGATAGAGAGAGAGACTTATGATCAAAAAGGTAAAAGTAGTTTGAACTTGTGACCTATGAGTCATGCTCCAAACCATCTCATTCAATTATAGAGCAGACTCTAGTTACTGTCCAAGACAGAAAGGAAGAAGATCTTTTTGTAGCATGTAAGGAACTAAATTACACATTTATGTGACCTAACCATGTACTACTGCATATAATGGTAATTTTCTGTTCCACTTTGGCTTCAAAGGAACGGCCAGCTAACAGAAGAGAATCTTCTGATGATAAAGAATTATATCACAAGTAAATGTTCCCTCATAAATCTAATCAGGAAGATGAAAAAACACGATTATATCATTGCAAAGTGAAAGTCTTAAAGGTTGTTTTTCTTTCATTAATAAAAATAATGAGGAATACAATGATTTGAGAGAATTCCTTTTACTGAAATTATTACCAGTGTGGGTTTAATTCCATTTACCTCCCATCTCTGCAGTACTACATACACTATCAACCTAATTCTCTGGAGATGATGTCATGATGCCATTATCAGCCAATTACATTATGGGACAATTGCCTCTGATATATTGGCTATTCAAAACAATCGCCAGCGTCCACTGGGGCCATCAGGAGCACTGCCATCACCCCTGGCAAAACAGATAAACTATATTACAGTTCTGCTTTGAGCACATCTGCTGTAGCTTATGACATTTTCCTTACCACTACCAAAATGCATCTTAGCTCTTACTTCATCACATAAAGTGACCAAAAGTATTAATAGTTGCCAAACAAATCTGTGTTACCACAGCCACCGATTGTAGATTCTGGGAAAAGACAGAAGGAAAGAAAGGGGTGTGATCAAATGTCCGGAAAGAAAGAAGGAAAGTAAGGCAGGGATGCTGGTCGAAACTCAAACCAACACCAAAGCATTACCTTCGACTTTGTCAGAACCAAAAAGGAGAGCACTTAAAGTAGGAGATAGATGGTGGTAAAGAATGATTTTCCTACTCCCAACCTGTGTGGAACTATTTTCGACTGGTTGCATTTGGTCCCAAACAACTATGACTCCAAAGGAGGTCCACTTCAGAGAAAGAAAACCGACCTGTGTATATCACGAGTGTTGACACATCTCCATACTTTGTGAGTGATCCTTTGTTTGTATACATATGTTCATGTTGCATGACCGAATATTCGAGCCTCAGCCCAAGTGTGACAAACTGTCTGCTGTAAAGTGTGGGAGCCTGTTTAACAAGACTTCAAAGAGAGTAGGCTTGTTTAACATATGTGAATATTTGTCAGTGTTGCACACATCTGGAGATACTCATTTCATCTGACAAGTGTGTGAATAAAGCGGGTATGCACAGCAATTGTGTAAATAAGTGAGATGTGAGCTCAGGTCTTTTAATTCCTGGCAATGTTTAGATCTGGAATTTTTCCATTGTTTTATCTAGTTTATTGCTTAAAAGAATGCAGTCCTCCATCGGTATGGTTTAGTGTTTGTCACTGTGTATGTTTGTCTGACTGTCTGTGGGAGGCAGAGCAATATAAATCCTAGTTTAATTTTGGGCTTTTCCATTTTAGATAAAAGCTAATCAGCATTAACTCTTGCCAACATGAGCTTATAACATTTTCCCATAATTCATTATGGACACTGTTAAGTTTAAGAACTGGTTTGGTCAGGAATTTGACTGTTTCTCTACTTGAGTTAAATATCATTTTCTTAAGATAGCATGAATAAATGTTCATGAACATGAATACCAAAATAAATGGACTGTACTTGTATAGCACTTCTTCAGTCATATTACCGCTCAAACCACTTTGACATTATATATCACATCTACCCATTCACACATTCATATAGCACTTATATGGAACTATACTGAGTGCTTATATACACATTATTAGCCCCCATAAGCATATTGGGAGTCAAGGTGGGGTTGGGTGTCTTGTCAAAGTGTCCTTGGGCATGTAGTCAAAAGAACTGAACTGCCGACCTTCTGGTTGGCAGGCGACTCTTCTTTCACCTTATCTACAGCCACCCTGACAAAAGTGAACTGAAATAAAAAAGTCATACGAACTGCAGGCATGTTATGTGTAACAAAGTCACAAGTCTAAATCAGACAACTCTAAATGATTGGATAAAGGAAGGTGATTAATCTCACTGTTTCAAAGAAATCACTGTACAGCCACAAATTAAACTAAACCCACAAGTTAATGTCCTACTGAGTAAATTGAAATTATTCACATTTTTTGAGTCCACATCTCATCTGTATTAAAACAGGAACAGGGATTGTGATGGAACTTAATGCATATGTCCACAGAATTATAAGACTGAAAAAACTAAAAAATCCTAGATCATGCAATCTGTTCCACAATGTTCTCGCTTGCTTTGCTTTAAACGTTACAATTTCCAAATATTTAGCAGGTACACTTAGAGTATGTTAATAAGACCATTTTGTGTGGCTTAGGTGAAGTATATTGTTTGGATCAAGGAGGGACTAACCGATGTGGACAGCAGGCATTTTCCTGGTGCTCTGATTGGTCCTTAAGGTTGGTAGGTCATCCAACAATAACATTGGACCAGTCCACTGAGTAAATAATTTAGCATAGTATACCAAATACCTAAAATTCAGCAAAAAAGTTTCTTTCATAACCTTGACATGTGAAACGCATTAATCTGTGGCCCACTCGTTCTGTTCTGAACTGACATCAGGCAGAACCAATTAGATGCATGAAATCCTTTTTGTTCTGTACCAGTGAGTGGAGCTTCCTCACCTGCCACAGATGATGGTGATAGTGGTGGTAAAAGCTGCATTGAGCTTCACTACATTGATAACAGTGAGGTTCTGTCCTTAGTAGAGATCTGTTAAACCCGATCAGTGTGAGCTATAGGAAATATTTTTTTAAGAAATGTCAATTTTTTGGCAATTTTTCATCTTTTTGTTATACTGATGTAGCTGTTTGTTTCTTTATTAAAGAGTCCAACAGTTTTGGACCTGACTACGTGAAAAATAATAAATAAATCTCCATTCAATCCTTTGTTAAACCTGGTTGAAAAAACATCTCCAGAAAAGAGGAGACAGGAAAGAGCTGTAAGACTATTGAATTTGCAACCATATCACTTGAGCATGCAAGCACTTACCTGAGAGATTAATAGTTCTATTCAAGGAAAAAGCTTTCTTAATGAACCTCATGGAACCAACTAAAAAATCAAAACTGCCTTGAAGTCTGCAGGAGGCCATCTGCTTTCCCTTCCCACGCCAACAATTCATCACTATATTGCACAGACCAAAGGAGAGTGAAGAGAAATAAGGTACAGCTACTGTCAAGAAGTACTGTAGAGAAAGAAAATGTACAGCACAAGACAGGACAGTCCAAAGAAAAAGAGAAGAAAGGGAGGCTGAGTGAGCTGGAAAAGAGAAGCACTGAGAGACAGAAAATGACAGAAGTCGAAGGGGGAAGAGGAAGATTTATTTTCCTTTCTTTTTCTGTTGGTGTGTCTCCCAAGAGCAACACAACCCCTGTCTAGCCAAAATGAGAATGCTCTTAATCCTGCTTTGCTCCTCTCTACTGTGGCCAGCTTCAGTGTTTCATTGTGTTGGCTCAGATACACACAAGAACTTGTACTGTATTTGGACACGCAAAGGCATTAACACCTTCAGAAAAAATTACACACATCAGATGCTGCACAGTTCTTCAGGTGCATCACAGTCATTTAAGTCTAGACACAATATGGCTTTCATCATATGGCTGGCTATATGCTGCACAGATGAGTAGAATACAACTATAGTTTAAAAGAAAATTATATTTGATATGAAAGCATGCAAATATACACATGGACAAGTTTGTCCACATGTACCACCCCCAACCCCCCACCCCACCTCCCACAAAAAAAAGCAATTTACTTATAAGACAAAATGTTCAGTAGGACTACTGCCTCTTTATTGCTCCATAATTGTTATATGTTTGATATTTAGGGCTGTGATAGATTTTAGTTTAGATTACATAATATACTTTAGAATGTATTTAAACTGTATTTCATCATCAAGGCCTCCACTATATTTGCTTTAATATGTTTCTATTACATGACAGTGTCACACAATTTTACATTTGTCTTTTTCAACAGCCATAAAAATTCTTGTGTGGAAACAGCCAATCTGTTGACTCTTCTACTTTCCTGTCATTCACAATTCCATGGCTCTGTTGTAAATTACCCTTTGGTTAGCTGTGTATCATTGTTTAGGATCAGATAGCATTCGTGACATTGTTATACCACAAGTTGCTCAACTGCATTTTCAGTTGTGTCCTTCAACAACAGTTCCAAGCTCCAACAACACATTCACATCTAGGCTGAATCACAATATCACTGACTCTGATGTAAAACTTCCTCCTTAAACAGGTTGAACCAACAGATTACTAATTTTTTATGGGAACCCTGGCTGTATGCATATGCATATGTGCACAAGCAAACACTAATGCATAGGCACATGTCATCACACACACACACATAAAAGCACATCATTTTGTGTGTCTGCACTCACACTCACACACACAGAAGATATCACAAAATACTTACCTGTGTGTATGTATATATGTGTTATATATGTTCAAATCCATAAGACGCTGGTCGTTTGTTCGTAACAGCAGGTGCACAGAAATGTAAATTACATACATAATTGCCAAGTAGAAACCCAAACACAGACTTGCATGAACACAGTAGCCAGGTGTGTGAATTAAAACCCATCCAATTCCATTAGTCTGATGGGTTCAATGGCCCTGATTATCTCTGATTGGGTATCACAACACTGGCAATGGGGAAGAACAACTGCCTCCCCTGGACACACGACGCCGCCGACCATTCAATCGCAATTATATCCACCATATTAGCAGATTAGCAGACAAGCTGACCCCAACATGGAGCGCAGCCAAGACAGAGCCCAGGCAAGTTACAAAGCAGGTGATACGACTCCCTCACTGCACCCTCCACTGACACTTCCTGCCTGGGCTGCTGGCGCACAGCTGCAGCAGAGGCGTGCTATGCGTTTACTCATTAATGATACATGACAGACAGGCCCCAAGTGCCATGAGCAGCCAACGGCGATACGTGGTGACAGCCTTATGTTTTGTGCTGAACATTTAGTTAATGCATATAAAAAGAAAAAAATGCAAATAGTAAAATATTAGCATGATGCCTTACTGTTTCACAGAATGACAGAATTAAACACCTGACAGCTGATGTTGGTCATTATAGTGTATTTATGTTTTCTATGTGTAACATATTTCTGCAATGTCCAGCTGCTATAAATCATAAAATACCTTTAATTTATTATTTCAATCTTATTTTACTACATTTAAGCCTGTTATCAGTCTGTGTGACAGATTTAACCATTTAATATGAACTGTGTAGCTACACATAAGGACAAAGTCCTATTCAGTAAAATTTATGTAAAAACTTCGACCTGACACAATCATAGCAACAGCAAGTCAGCAGGTGGTTCAGATCAGTTTCCAAGTATTTCACTTATGGAGATTTGTGGTTTTATTGCTTTGTTGTACTAGAGATCATTATGTGACAAAAATCAGCTTTCCCAAACCTGTCATCACTGCCACTTTTGTCATCATCATACCCATGAATGCCATCAAGCTGCGGTGAAAAAGACCAAAATATTTTGGCCAGTAAGGCGCCAGTGTTAAGCACTTACATGTACTAATGTCCCACCAGCTGGTATGACTGTGAATGAACTTCATATCTCAGTCTAATAATGTGTCCCATTCACTACTCCCTGTTTGTCTTTCAACATCTCTCTCCTCATGTGTTTGTTTGATCTTCTGTACCCACCTTAGGGTCCACCGAGGAATGTGACAAAGGGGCAAAAATGCCATCATTCAATACTGGTGTAAAAAAAAAAAAAAACGGTGGGCCGGGTATTTTTAAAGTGTATTTTATTTTTTTGGATCTTATTTTTCTTTGTCCAGTGTAGATGACTGCAAGAAACTAAAGAAAACTAATGAGATGTGGGAAGACTTCTTTTTCTTTATAATGAACTTCTTCAAAGTTAAAAATTTCTCTTGCAAAAAAATAGTGTGGTATTGTTTGCGAACTGTCACTGAAACGTCTTGCAAAGATCTCAGACACTTTGAGACACCATGATGGTTTAATGATGAGTAAAATTATTAAATAATTCTTCCACTTAGAGAGCTGCAAGAGAGTAGATTTGGATGTTTCCCCTGTGTTTACCAGGTTTCTTTGGAATCCCCGTAATTAAGTAGTCTCTGATTAATTAGGCGACAATCTATTTTCATTTTTCCCTGTAACAGCACAACAATGTGTTGAGATTCCCCAAGTGAAACGCCTGATATGGAAAATAACATACTGAAGGAGTACAATTTACTATGGGAGTGTCGGCATGAAAATTCAGGGTAACACTGATTTAAATTGCTTCTCTTCTCTATTAATATTCATTGCATTTTTATAAAGGGGCCTTAATTATTAGACTTCTCTTCGAATTAACTAAGGCTGAACCAAACTCTCAAATGCATGAATGCTTGAGCAACACACACATATACGTATAACAGTAATATTATGTACACTGTTGCACACTTCCAGAATATATGTGTATATATATATATATATTTAAATGTATTTCAAAAGAATATTGTAGACTAAGCAGAGTCTCATTTCACATGTTAAAATGTGATATACTCCCTCATCAAAGAAAAAACTTAGGTATGTAAAATGACAGAAGGGCAGACATCCTGTGGCTATCATGTATTCAATTTCTATTGTTAAAATCTACTGTGGGCTTCAAGTTGTGTTGAATACTATGTGTGCGACTGAAGGGATATCTAGGCCAAAGATAAAAAGAAGGCACAGTGGAGGTGGTCATCTTTTTAAATAGTTTGAGTGCACATTCCCCGCAAACACTGGTACTTGAAGATGGGAAAAATAACTGAGAAACAGTTTATTATCCCTGGCTCAATCCTTTAAAGCAGCTCACCCAATGCCTCATCATTATTGATTCTTTCTTCTTTTTCCACCAGCTTTGAGTACATCTTTTGGGGTAAGTTTGTTAATGGAATTTCTAAAAAAAAAAAAAAAAAAAAAATCTTACTAGTTTGACGACATTTAGTTCTAAATTTCTTTCTATTATGTGTTATGACCTATCATCCTACAATACCAATGATGTAGCAGTGACTTAGTTAGATGTCACTAATTAGAAACACTTGGAGAGAAACTGGCTGATCTGCTCATTGTTTTTAGTGATAATTGTGCAGGGTCTTATAAGTCATGCAGGGCAAGCTAACAGCTGATCAAGCGAAAGAGGAAATTTATGCTGATTACATCAAGACAGACAGTGAAGGCTATAGCTACAAAATTACACTATGGTTTGTCACTAAAAACCTCAGTGTCAATCAAATCAGGTTCAGAAATTACATTCGTCTTGAGATGCCCTCACCCGAACAACATCACCACCACATACAGGCCTTTAGATTAGAAAAAAAAAGTGAGTGCAGTGAAGCATTTCAGGGGCTGGGAGCATTTGTCTGGGCAGCAATCCCAGCCTGAATCCTCCAAACCCTGCATGAAAGATGTCAACTGCCTTTATAGATGCCCATGCTGAGCTGATGGGGCCTGACATGAGGTTGGCTGCCTACCACCACTCAGCCTACTTTACTTGCCTCGCCAACACCCACTAACCTCTAAAAATTCCAGTTAGGTGAGGGGGCCCTGCTTTGAGCCAAAATGGCTGACATATGAAAGAAGTCAGATGCCTCAGCAGAAAGAACCGTAGCATTACTGAACTGGACTCACTCTGTTAGCATACTGGGTTATCAACAGGAGGGTATCACTGAGGGCAGCCAAGATCCCAGGTGACAGGCGGTTGGAACAATGTCCCAGTAGAGAGTTCACAAAAGACGACGGGTTGTTTTGTAATCTCTGCCTACCCCAGGACATGAATGTAATTAGAGCACAGCTGAAAGGTCATGGCTGTACTTTTAAGTGCCACAAAACTCTGAAAGGGCCTAATGTACCATTGAGGAAGAGATTGACTGGTGCCCCAACCTCCCCTCTCACCCCTCACATTAGGGGAACCGGCAAATGTGCAGAAGTCTTTGTTGGCTTGTCAAAGCAATGGTTGAGAGGGAAAATATTTGTGTTGAACACATGTTGCTGAGGATTACAGCGGATAGAGTAACACTACTTGTAAGCATAAGAAATCTGTTATTTAATGAACTCATTAAGAGTCAGATGCTGTTCATTTTATCACTCCACTGTATTGTATTCTGTAGTGTACCATGAACTTCTAATCATACAAAAAAATTAACAACTAAGATTATTTAAAGTATGCTCACTTGTGTTATTGAGATATGTCTTAGCCTGCATGAGGATACAAATATGGCTGCCAGAGGATGAACACTGTTTTCCATACAATCCACTCTCATGAAAATTACAATGAAATACCTTTTCTTTGACAGCTTGTACTGCTATTTTGCCTATATAACTGGAAATTTTTAAACTTTGGTAGAGTTGTGTCTCTGTATACCATGCGTCAAAACAGACACACTAAAACTTATTCATTTGCATCGACTGGCACCATCCCATGTCAACAATGCACATTTTATCTCTTGGACATTTCCCTATCATCAACAGACTGTTGCTAGACCTTGCCAGACAAGCAGCTTAGTTCTCCTCCATCTAGAGCTCCAGATTTTTCCAGTAGATCCATCTGCTTTGTAGGCAAAATGGAGAAAATTGTTTACTCCGCAGGAGCAATGGCTCTGCTAGTGGTAAGGCTGCTCGCTCATCACTACCTCTGTTGTAACTTAAGAGGTAACTGTGAAAATGATCAGTCACGTTCTTTGACATGTGGCCTATTGTCGCTGCAGGAAAAAAAAGTGTAGCTCTACAGGACAGCTTTCCATTGACTGCCACAATTTGGATCCTGTGGTGTTTAGCTTGACCCTCAATAACCAATTGTGAATAGTACCAGCCCCTTGGAGCAGTGTGTAGCTACTCTTTGTGACTATATGTGTGTATTTCTGCCATCCATCTTTTCCTGGGGCTATATTGAATTATGTCTCTGTCAGGTCCCTAAGCCCCCTATATTTCCTCTACCGTGCAGTAGTTCTAGATTCAGTATCAAATTCTCTTCATGCTGGCACTTCGTGCATCCCTCTGGCCTCTCAGATCTTTATCCCAGCATCCCCTTCCCTAGCCTGTAGACAATGTTGAATTCATGCACGTGTCAGGTTTAAAAAGGTCTTTACCACAGATAGAACATACAGAGATCCAGACAATCCTTAAACGCCTTGCGTGCTTTGATTGGCAGACGAAGTCATTATGCTGGAAAACTTCATTATGAAATAAAAAGGCCGATGTGGAAAAAGGTTTTATGAAATAAAAAAGTG
>JAVQJG010018863.1:0-18370 GCA_036024015.1 Craterocephalus amniculus | reverse complement strand
GAGATAGATAGATACTGTAGATATATATATATATATATATATATATATATATATATATATATATATGTGTGTGTGTATATACATGATAAATGAAACAGTTATCTAACTGCAGCATGACTATTTTCCAGTTATGTGGGTATATATTGTTATGTGAGACTAGAAAAGCTCCATTAGTGGTTTTTGCTGCCACTAATCATAAAACCATATTGGTTGGTTGTGGGTTTAAATGCTGTTTCATGTCATTAGAAGATGTTTTTCAATCTGACTGAAACAGGGAAATCTTTTCACTGGCTTTTTATTGGGATATTACAACATTACTTAATAGTTAGGTTCATAGAAATGTATTATATATGTGCTGCCACCAGCAGGTTTACAGTTCACTGCAGGTATACATGGTATTGATCATGTTCTTCAGTTGGGTTATGCCTAGTCACACTTACAAAGTCAAAGAGCATAACAGGGAAATGTTGAGGCAAAAATAAACTAGAAAAAATAATACCAAAGAATGTGATGGATGTAAAACATAGCATATGTTGCTGTGCTGAAAACTCACTTGGTTGATTTTGTTGCCTCAGGGAGAGCTAACACTAAAATGCTCTTTGACCATGAAATGGCCCTGCCTGGTAATGGTGGTTAATGGCTGCATGGTGCAGAGGAGCTGAGTCTAGGCAGGGGGGAGACCTAACAGGGGCATCCTGCCTGCTCCAATAGACACCAGGGAAGAAAAAGGGGGGCACTGGGAAACAGTGGTGTTTTTGCTTAAAATTATAAATGTCAGTGTGCCACAGGAGGCTGCATAAAAGGTGCAAAATAAATTTTCAATAAAAAAAGCTGAAAAAGTGAGAAACATCACATTGTACAAAACTCTTAAAGATTATCTTTTATAAAAAATATATTTCTAATCTAAAAATTGTGTTTTGACTGATTTATGCAAGACTGTTCAAAAAGTGGTAATCACTATTATTTATGGCCATTTTGAGGATCATTTATTTTATTCAAACGATGGACATAGATCAGCTGTTGGTATGAGAATCGAATCACATTATTTTGTGTTCTGGAAATATTGCATACACACTGATACCAAATCAGGGCTGACTGAGCTGACCTTTCTGTATTAGAGCATATATTTTGCCATTTGTCCTTTGACTCCAAGACTTCTGAACTACGGATGATGCAAATGTAACTGTCAAGCTATGCTATGACTTGAAGCACTTTTGACTGATATATTGCCCACATCATTGCAAGGTTTCAGCAATGTGTCCTCCAGCTGAAAACCCAAAAGAGCAAAGCACACCAGCAGGAAGCGGGTATCAAGACTCCATCTAAGGCAAGGCATGTCATGGGTCATCCAAGCCCAGATGAGGTTAGTATTTAAATTCATACAGCAATATAGGATGTGACAGTGCATGCACTATAACCTGAAAATGTCCTTTTTCTATAGGTCATTTCTAAGACACAAGAAATTATATCATCAAATCATGCTGGTGAACTTTGATAATAGATTTTCTTTTACAGATAACTTTTTTTTGTTTTAAGACAAATCATTAAGTAACTCAAAGTTGTTAACCATACAATCGACAGTAAAACAGCTTCTTTAGAAACAAAATATTTTAACAAGGGAAAAAATATCACGTAGAGAGAGAGTTGCTACTAGTTATTCCAGCTAATTGGGTGCAATTAAACATTTTTCTGGTCAAGCATTGAACAGCCAAAACGTCAGAAATTCACTCTGTAATTTATCTGGGTACTTGGTCTTCATGGTTTCTTGGGAATCACACACCTGCTACCTGCTAAAGGACTTGAAGTGTGTTCATGTCTGGCCACTGAAACATCTGCTTGGCTCTTTTCAACTTGACCTGACCCAACTGGACTCAACTCTACTTAGTTTTGGTCATTTTCCATTAAAACTGAATACCACCTCTGTGATCCTGGATCTCTTCTGATTCTGGAAGATTGTGATCCTGGCTAAGTGAGGGCCACACATTATGTTAGAAGGGTCCAGACAAAAATCGAGCCAGAGGTCCCCATAGCCATCAGAATGTATGACTTAACTATACCAGCATTATAATGAACGCAGACTTCAAGTATCCAAGACCTGGCTCATTTAATATGTACAGTAAAATGTACATTTTCCTTCAAGGGTCATTCAGTGATTTGAAGGGTGATTCGAATCCCACCGCTCCCACCTCAGTCACTGGTCGTGTTCCTGGGCAAGACACCTTACCCTCATTGCCTCCAGTGATGGCACTGCTGGTAAAACCCAATTGTGAGTAGCTTTGGATAAAAGCGTCAACTAAATGACTGTAATGTAATGTACGGTTTCCCCTACGGTTGGAGATTCTGATGGGTCACAGGTTTTGGTGTAACACTGGCACACAGTATAAGGATGTATGCATGTGCTTGATTAATGTAGAAGTGGTTAAGCCAGTTCCATCACATTCTTCTAAAAACAGGTATAAAGTTATCAATCTGTATGATTTAAAGGTCCAACTTCAACAGTATCACTGTATCCTCCAGAGGGTAACAGAAGATTGTCTCATCTCAGGCCAACATAAAGTAAAACTTCTAAAAATAAAACCTAGCATGCAGATTTCAGGCTTTTACAGTTATCTTTAAGGCTAAAACTAAAGTCCACATGTTTTTGTCCTTGCGTTTACAATATCTTCCACATTACTAATTTACTGCCAACAACATGGCAGCCCGGATGTCAGTCCGTTAGCAGCAACTAACATAAACATGACTTGATGTGTGTTAAGCTTGACACCAGCAAAAGAAGCAGAATTTAGTGTCAGATGGTAAGTTTCTCCTGAAAACCACCATGCTGTTGTTTTGAATGAAATTCTTTCTGTTAATATTCTTGACCCAGTTCTGTCGAACGTCTTTGTGTTCTGCACAGAATCAGTGTAAACCGAGAGTGTCAGATGGGGGCAATCTTCATGAATTGAAAGGTCTGTGTTCTTTACATTCAGGGTTTTTTTCCACAACTGAAGTTTTCCACTGCTGTTAGACAAACCCAGAACTATGCAAACCTTCCCAGATTTCCTTAACATCACAAAGAAAATGACCCGATTCTCTTCTCTGACAGGCCTCAAAAGCCACCGCAAAAATGGCCGACGGTCTACTTCCAGCATTTGGCCAGATTTGTCTAAGTTGCAGTTTTACTGATCTCCCGTCTCTAGTCATGGGCTTCAACACATAAGTCCTACCGCCTAAAGTGCCAACGCAATTGATCTGTTTCTCAAATATTGCCTGACAGTTTTGATGCTGACGGGCATCTTAAGCTATCTCAGGGATCCACAAATGGTTTGCAGAAAAGTGCTAACTTTACTGTGGGGACTCAGATGTGCTGGGCATCGCAGTGGGGAATTTCAGTGATCATTTGTTGAAAACGGAAGTCTGGAGCTGAAAAAGAATTACAGAATTACTTTACTAGTTATGATTTCTTGTCAATATTAATCAAACTAGTAAAGTTGTAAAGCAGAGGCCTTTATCACAATCCCCACAATTATGTCTGTTGGCGGATAAGTCTTTAAAGCATCCAGATTTTACCAATGCAGGGTCCAGGCTGACAGTAACTGGCTTTATTGTCGCAACTCAGCTCATATACCCAACTGGAATAGCCCTCATAAACCAGGGATTGTGGTATAGGTTAGACTCATGACAGAGACTGCTGCCTTTGAAAAGATGATTACCAGGGTTAATGATGCTTCAAGTAAGACAAGTCAGGTATGGGACGTTTTTCTGGGCTACATTAGAGGTTTAACATGTATGTGATGTATGAACCATGAGGGGTGCCAGGGGTGGGAGCTGTTTTTTTGGGTTTCAGAGTTAGTTTTGTGTTATTCCCTCCTTTTATTTTGTATGTTCTGTTTTTTTGTTCTTTTTGTATGTTTGTTTGCTTGTTGATTTTCTCTTTGTACTGGTTCAGTCTCTTGAAATGTTTCCTTTTTTATTCATTTATTTTTTGGTGTTGCACCTTTGTACCGATTATTTTTGCATTTTCAATCTTTTTGCCACATTTTTCAAGGTAAGAAAAACATAAAATAGACCCTTTTACAGATTTCTGCGGTTCAGTTTTTCTAACCTTTACTGAACTGCAGTGACTATATATTTATTTTGAGGTCACACAAAGAAACATTAATAGTTCCTAAATTAAGACCATGGTTTTCTTTTAACCCTGTAGAGCAAACCTAGTTTTAAACAGATCCAGCGATGAGTCAGAATAAGTAGCTGATTCATCAGCTGCAGAGACAGTTAGCTAAGACAGCTGAGGGTTAAGCTGCAAAATTCTTCTGACAAACCTTGTCCGAGAAAGCTTGAGGTGACACAATGACAGTGAAATATGGGGTCAACTATCAGTCATTTATCAATGAACCCGTCCTGTCATCATTTGAATTTTGAGCACTAGCCGATATTAACCTTCATAACCCTGAGTCACGTCAGACAGCTTGGCAATGCCTGAGACTGACAGGCACAGTATCAAAGTAACTGTTGGGTGTCAGTATAATAAATGCTTTAAGCCACATAAAGCCATGGATGGAATGGTACCAGCACGACGATGAGTTGATGAAGAGCTCTTCATAAAACTCTTATTCTAGTTGTATATGCTAAGACCTTGCTGCTGTCTGAGCAACAGAAACACCATATTTAAGTACTTTGTTTCTTTTTTGTGCTGTGAGTATATTCTAAATAGCCGCCAACTTTTGCTTCAATGTTGCATGACTGTAATGCGCTTTAAGATAGGCCTGCCAAGTAAAGCAGCCTAGGGCAACATCAAAGCCAAAGGCTATTTAATCTAATCCTTATAATCCATTAGAGTGGACAGAGCCATGCACCCTAAATGTATAGAAAGCTCCTCTTTGACCTTTTCTGACTTCAAATGTCTATGGTCTATAGCCTGAGATAAGCTTATATCTGGGTGATATCCTCTCACTGACACTGTCTTGTGGAAATGACTGTGACTGACATGTCAAACTCTGTTTTTGAAAGCTGTATATTACTTCCAAAGATACACAATCATGTGCCTCCAAATATCCATGACAGCTTTATCATATTTGCTATCTTTTTAAATAAAAACATCACAGCAGGCTCATCATGCTGAAATGTAAAATGGCTGATCCCTTTTATAGAATTTAGCTGGATTATAGTCTCTGTTGGTAAATTACTCCCTTTTGAGAGGAAAATTAACCTAGATTTCCATATCAAAGCTTTATGAATTGAGCCATTTTCTCTGCCCACCCATTCTGGTGCAAAGAGAAGGTGGAGGGAGTCTGAAGAAGTAGCCTGCAGTGATATGCAGGCCATACAGGGCTCCTTTCTTACAGGAGCAACACTGTAACACAGAGAATCAGCAGCTTTCATCTGAAGCGAAGAATGAGATCACTGGGCTTTTTGTACAAGGTCAACTTCGAAAGCAAGACGCGGCATGCTTAAAATTCAGTCATATCCTCACCAAGCACTTGAAACACACTGTGCCAGCCAGGGGACCTGCTTGCCATTATGCAAAGAAGCAGCAGGATTTAAGTAAATACGTAATCTTAATGATTGCAGAGATCTATGGAGGTGCGAACCCAAGTCAAGTACAGAGGAGTCAGAAACACAGGGTGAATAATCCTGCGTGTCAACAAGACAAAGCTGGCTATCTCAGTCCTAATGTGTAGCTTAGAGGGAATACACATTAAAGTTTTCTGACATTCTGCTGCAAAACCAGAAAAACTGTCCTGAAAAAATCCCAGATTTAATTGTTCTCTTTTGACATCTGATATTGGAAATCAATAAAATACAAGTTACCTATATTAAATCAAGACGTGCTAATGGATCTGGATGCTAAAAGGCAAAGTGGGGGCTTTAGCTTTTAATTTCAAACTATTTTACTCTGAGCTCATTTGTGCTTTTAAAGAGCCTGCTTTGTTTATTTGTTTTGTGACCTTTGTCACTGGTCCCAACTAATCTCTGCAATGCAAAGATCTAAAACAAAAGGACAGTCATTAGATGACATGTCACACAATATCGGGGTCTTATTCTGGACCCGTGCCTGCTGGCTGTGTCCTTTACTTTGCCCACATTATTCTGTGAGGCTGCCAGGACATTGAGCCTGACACATCAGAACTGCTGCTCTCTTGGTGCCCTCTTTCATTCGTGCTATCACAGAGTCAAAGCCTGCAGAGACGAAGCTGTCCAGAGACTGAGCCCTGCTGGGTTTGACTGGGCCAAGATCCGATCAAGCCTGGAGGAGAGGGTCATCCTCTTTTCTGACTTCTACTGGCTATGATCTATGAACCGGTTCTAAAAAGGCCTGTGACTTGATTTGAGCAGACAGTCCCCCTTGAAAGCTGCCTTTGGTTTGGCTTCTGTAGCCTGGAACGGGAAGAGCAGGGTCAGGCTACACAGAGGCAGGAGAAAGCTCAAGCAAAAGCACTGTAAGGGGGTTGGTGTGTGTGTGGAGGCGGAGGGATGGGGGGGTGCTCAGAACAGAGCTGATAGTCATGCTCCAGGTGCAGATGGCACACTGTTTTATGTGTGGCCTCGGTGGATTATGTCAGCAAAGCTACTGGAGGCATATAACATGGAGAGATCACACAAAAACATTGTCAACCAAAATTCAAAGATTCATTAACAAAGGTCATTTCCATGACAGCAAACCCCTAATAGACGGCCAAGCCTTTTGAAACCGGCATGAGGATAAAAGCAGGCTGAACAAAGAGGTCTTAAAACGAGGAGAGAAATTGTGATCTTGCAGATTTTGGATTTGGATAATAAATAACAAAAGCTAGTCAATGAGGTCTCATTTAAATGAAATTTAATCAAACAGTTTCAGGATACATCACTTTTAAGTAACCCTTTAACAATGTATGTGGTGGATGATTTATGCAGTTTATATTTTCAAGAAAAATAAAAAGGAATTTTTTAAGTTATTCTACAGACAATTTTATTCAGGGGTCTTATTATTAACTAATGACACGACAACATGACCAAGGCAGACACTACCCCTAAGGAACTAGGGTTGCCACAACCCTAAAAACCAATAATGGTCAGAGGTCAGACGAGGGGAAGCAAAGATCCAAGTCCCATCCTATTGTGTGACATGTTTCCTTCGCCTGTGCGCCCCAAAGGCGTAGCGTCGGGGTTAACACTTCAAACACTCAATATCTTCACAAAACACAAAGGACACAACTGCTTGCCATCCACATCGTTTCTTCCAGGAACAGAGATATGGATCCTTCCCAAAGGTCACTGCCAGCTGAAGTTTTAATGATTAAGCAATGCTTTGTTGTTTGACTTTTTTTCCCAGTGCAAATCTACTTTTAGGTGCAAATGAACTATCTAACTCAATATGGTGAAATAAAATTGAATCATGTTTTATATGTCAATTGTATATTTTAGTAACTGGTCAGCTGGGGCTGATAATGTATTATAATTTAAAGATAAAAAATGAAATGTCAATACGATGAATATTCCTTGCCAGAAAATTCCTTGTCATTTTTTAGCATAATACCTATTGAAATAAACAGTTATTTTTACTTGCCATAGAGGATAATACAGCAACAGTAATAATATATAATCATGCAGAAGGTTGTTTTAGTGGCTGACTATTTCACACCTACATATTTTTCTTGAATTCACTTTTTTTCCTCCAGAAACTTTCCTCGTCCTACCACTCTCGACCCTCAAATACTCTGCCTGCAAGCGTTTCAGAAAGCCTTTCTGCTCCTGGAGAAAGTCTTTTGAATAAATCCAAAGACAGCATTGTTACCAGACAACAGTCCATGGTGTTCTCTGTTACACATTTATGAAATCGTGCACCAGAGCACAGACTAATCTCACAAGACCGGGATCTGATTTCCAGAAGATGATTCAAGAATCAATCTGGTTAGCTTCCTGTTTTCAGCCTGCTGTGGTTGTGCTCTGGGTGCAGCTCAAAGGGAGCTTCACTTTCCCTGGGATACATTTGTGCTGGTGATAGTAAAACACTTCATGTTGTGGGTCAATGAATACCCACTGCCCCTGATGTGGCTGTTGAAACTGTTGCAAGCACAAATTATAAGGAGCCTTCACATTTTAAGTTTCACACAATTATGTATTCTCCCTACAACCACAAACACAAAAAAATAAATAAAATTCTCACATGTGCGGCGGATAAATATATAATTGTTTGTTCAAGTGTGTTTTGCACAGTATGAAACCTTCCGTTTGCTGCACCAAGTAGAATGCACTGCAGGCAGTCTCTTGAGAGAAGGTCTCATTTTCTGCCTCCTGCCGTGAAATATTCAGTCCGGCCTGAAATAATATGGGACTCGTTTCAAGGCTTAGCACTTTTCAAATATGCTGGCAATAATGGACAGGGCATCAAATGAAGCACAGACTCTCATAGAAAAGGGGGAACAGAGGTTTTGAATTCACAGCCAGGGTTTCTTATAACACCAAAGACAGCTGAAGTGCGCTCTGCATATACAGTGTAGTGATTATTATTAGGGGGAACTAGCCTGTAGATTCTTGCCAACAATTGAAATTCTGTCAGGCCGATGAGTGCCTGCTTAGTTTTACAATATCTATATTGTCAATATGTCTAAATGTCTATATTTATTTTAAGTTTATATGAAAAAGAGATTTAAATTACGTTTTTTTATTCGCCCTTGTGTTTTGCATTTTATTAAAGAATCTGAATTTCATTCGGCTTTAAGAAAGAAAAGAAGGGAACATCAAGTGAGCACCATAAACATACAGAAATGGAGTGCATAAGAATGTTTAGGAAAGCGAGGCTTTGGCGAAAGGATTCAAGAACTAAACAATTCCACATCATCTTAGACTTTGTCCTTTGTCTCTGCAGTAATAATCAAGTTGGCCACAGAATATCCCTCTGAAGAATATCACCTTCCCTGTCTGCCTCTCACTCATTTTCACTTAAAGTCCTTCATATTTATGACTTTGAAATTATTATATAAAACTCACTGCCATGTCTTTAATGTTGGTTTGGTTTTTTTGCATTACATTAGCATGAGATGAAGAGGAAGTGAATCTATGTATCTATCTATCTATGTATCTATCTATGTATCTATCCATGTATCCATCTATCCATCCATCCATCCATCCATCCATCCATCCATCCATCCATCCATCTATCTATCTATCTATCTATCTATCTATCTATCCATCCATCCATCTCTCTATCTATCTTTCCTTCTCCCTCCTTGAGATGGATTGTGTGAAGCGTCCCTGACGAAGAAGGAGGAGGAGGAGCGGCGCATTGCTGAGCTGGGCCGACCAATCCTGGGTGAACAGGTCCGACTGGAGGTCGTCATCGAGGAGTCCTACGAGTTTAAGGTTGGACAATCGTAGCTAGCATCTCTACCAGTTAGCTCTGCAGGATGTCTCTGTCTCTGACAGATTCTCTTCTTCAGACCATTCTGTGTGAGCCTAGACATGGTTATGGGTAAAATCCCAGCAGATCAGCTGTTCAATGTAAACATGGAGCTGCATCAGAACCTAGCATTCTATCAGAACCTTTATCATGTTCTTCCATGTCTGAGACACATTCCTCCCAGGTATCTCTGCAACCACGTAGGTTTTGGTTGTGTTTACCCACAATGCCCTACGCTGTAGTTCACCTGCTGTTTTTGGGTCACTTGAAGTGGACACAGAGCTGAGAATTGGCGGACCAGAGCTTTGATTCAGATCGGAGTTTGTTGGAGTACGATCACATCTCTGCAAACAGAGCAAAGGAGGACTGGAGTCAGAACTGGTGAACATGGCTCCCTATCGCTGGATCTATACATCATAAGGTCGGGCTGGTGTAGCGGATGTGTTTCAGTTACTCTTCCCAACCTGCAGGTGGCAGTAGGCCTGGAATTGGCCCGTAAATTCCACAGGCCTGAGTTCTTTGGCTCCCTTCAGTAAGAGCATTTCCCATTTCAGAGCATCAAAGGAATCTGACATAGTGGAGCATCTCACAATAAAGAAAATTCCATAACCTAAGTCCAGTCTGGATCCGCACATCTGAACCACATATGACCCACAAAAGGCCCATATTCGGCCAATAGGAAACCTTCCAGGGCCAATAGAAGCAAAGTTGCCCCAGGTTATCCCCTCCCTTCCGGCAGCCCTTCAGCTCAACACTGTGATTTTAATGGACATGCTCCTCTGCACTCACAACACCTTGGCTGGTAAAAGCTCAGAAGTTTGGACTATGGGTGCCTGTATGGACAAACTGGTGATACACGGTGGGTTGGTGCCATCTAGCGGTGCTGTCTTGTAGCTACATGAGTTGCTGCCACGTGATTGGCTGGTCAGATATCTGTGTTAGGACGGTGATCAGCTGAGGCTTCTTATCTTTCAGTAGCAGACTTTCTGTTTTGATCAGGGAGTCAGTGTTTCAGGTGATTTTCTGTTTCAGAGCACTGTGGATAAGCTGATAAAGAAGACCAACCTGGCTCTGGTGATCGGGACCAACAGCTGGAGGGAGCAGTTTGTTGAGGCCATCACCGTCAGTGCTGGTAAGGACTCCACCTGAAGAAAGGCTTCACAACCAATGTCCACAACCAGACTTTGGCCCTTCTCATCCTCAGGTGGCGATGATGATGACTGTGGGGAGGAAAAGCTTCCCTCCTGCTTTGATTACATCATGCACTTCCTCACTGTATTCTGGAAGCTTCTGTTTGCCTTAGTTCCTCCCACCGAGTACTGGAACGGCTGGGCCTGCTTCTTCGTCTCCATCTCTGGCATCGGCCTCCTCACTGCTGTCATTGGAGACCTGGCCTCACATTTCGGCTGCACCGTGGGCCTCAAGGATTCCGTCACTGCTGTGGTATTCGTGGCTTTGGGTACTTCGGTACCAGGTGAGACACAAACTTGTCCAACTTTCCTCATAAATTTCGCTACATAGATTTGATTAAGGAACAGCAGGTCAACAAAGCAACTTCGGAGAAATTCACAGTCACAGTAAACTGTGAAAACGTTCCGCTGGGTTCAGTCCTCTTTAATTCAACATTTACAGAGTCCCAGTCCTAGGCCCTCTAGACCTACCCAGGTCTAACTCTGACTCCTTCAGGTGGTCCAGGGAACTGTTCCGGACCTTTCTATACTGTCCAGGTTTCCATCCAGTCACAACATGTGGTGTTTGATGATCCATGATAACACAATTATTTATCACATCTTCATCACCATCACTACCTTGTTGTCAAGAGACCTCTGTTTACACCTGGAAGCCACGCCTGACCAACTTTCCACCAATCAGAGATATTCCTGATGCTGGGATGCATCAGTGTAATAGACGATAAAGTTTCCTCAGAGAGTGATGTGGCATGAGAGAAGGTCTGGGAGGTTAGGGTTGGTGGGGTCCCTGCTGATCTAGCTGTTATTCTTAGTAATTAATTCCTTTATGCTACTATGATACATTCATTTTACATTACTTTAGCCTTTATAGTCTGACACCTAAGGCTGTCCTGGAGACATTATGTTGCCTTGGTGACTGGGATTAGATGGTCCAGCTCCTACAGGCTGGGTAAGGGTAAAACAAGCAGGTGGACCATAGTCAGCTGTGGAGTTCTAAGGTGTTGAATGAGAAGTCGTTGAATCAGGTTCCTGCAGGCTGGAGGAACAAATTAAATCTTCTGTAAAGGTGAGAACTCATGATAAACATTCGATACGTTTGATTTCCAACTTTCTGTTCTCTCTTTTAGATACCTTCGCCAGCAAAGTGGCAGCCATCCAGGATCAATACGCAGACGCTTCGATCGGCAACGTGACAGGAAGTAACGCCGTCAACGTATTCCTGGGAATCGGCGTGGCCTGGTCCATTGCTGCCATCTACCACTCCTCGAAGGGGAGAGAGTTCAGAGTGGACCCGGGCACGCTGGCCTTCTCCGTCACGCTCTTCACCATCTTCGCCTTCATCTGCATCGCCGTCCTGATCTACCGCCGGCGGCCCGGGATCGGCGGGGAGCTCGGTGGACCCCGACTCCCCAAGATCCTCACGTCCTGCCTGTTCTTCAGCCTGTGGTTAATGTACATCGTCTTCTCCTCGCTGGAGGCCTACTGCCATGTTCAGGGCTTCTAGGACTGCTGCGAGCTTCAACCGGACTGCTTCAGGTTCCTCACAGGTTCCTACGGTGTTTTATCTGTGTAAGGGTTTGGTTCTCACATGTCTGACAGCTGACTGGTTCCATCAGGTTCACAGATCTTTGTTGATCAGAGATTTTTAACGAAGTGTTTGGATGCCATGTGATGGATCTTCTGGTTGGCTACCATCAGTTATTTTTGCTGGTGGCTGCTGGGTCGTCCAGTCCAGCTCTCACATTTTGTTCCGGGTTCTCTGGTTTTGGGCGAGTCGCTGTGGAGCTGGAAGAACCTCAAACTGTGGCTGTGGATCTTCTCCTGGTGGATTTACTCGGTTTAAAGCTCCAGCCTCTTTAGGTTTGGATCCCAGTGGGAAAATCCCGAACCTTCTGTCTAACTGTGGTGTCCCTTTTGGACGTTTCTCAGGCCGATGGGTTGATTCAGCCATCCTCCTCATATATACCTCCCACACACATCGACCTGCACTGTGAGTTTTCTGCATGCATGATGTAAACTTTTGTTGTTGTTTGGTTTTATTGTGCACCGACTTTGAGCTCACGCCACCATAGCAAACTTGAGCTGGCAACTGCAGCTGCCACAAACACCTGCACTGTGTTTGCGTTGTGGTTTATTTGGAGAAGCTGAAGCCATAAGAGACACTGGGAATGCTGGGACAAGTCCAGGTGAGGATGGAGGACATCTTCTGTGTTCTGTGATGTGATTGGTTGTTTGGATGATGTAAACATGAATGCAGTGTTCTCCTTCACATAATAAAATGAGTGATGACGTGGTCGTTGGTGATTCCTCTCATATTGGTCGTCAGAAAGTTAGCCGAACCTTCAGTCGGAGATCATGGAGTTAGGTGCGGCTGCCCCCCACGATACCCAAGTTAGCCTGAAATATGTTGATCAATCATCTGTTTGGTTTTATTAACCTTCCTCCACCATCATAAATCAGACGTACTGTCATGAAACCTGACACTGTTTATGTTAAATTATCATTGTTAGTTAAATTTCCTTCTTTCATCTTTTTTTGTCTTTTTGCTGAAACCTGATCAATGGACAGTAACCATCAGGAAGTTCTCATAAAGGAGTTCGGATGATCAACAGGAACATAACAGGTTCCACAGCGTCAGATGCTTCGACGTCCTTTCTATGAACACTAACATTACCTGTAATATCACTCCTTATAACAACCAGTTGCAGAAATATATTCATACTGGTGAAAATGAGGCGCACATCCGTGAGCCGTCTTGTTGACTCATCAGATAGAGGTCTTTGACCATAACTAAATACTAAAATGCTTAACACAGGAATTAACTTTCAGCTGCATAAATGAACTAAGTCAAGCTTGAACTCTCCTCACACAAAGACTGATTTCTTATTCCCTACATTTCTCCAAACCTTTGCTGAACCATCCATGAAAAGTTCAGGCATTCTATAAATACAACAGAAAAATACAATGATCTTGGTCAGGTTTACCTGGATAGTCAGACTCTCTATGACACCATGTTTTTCTTGTTCATAGTTTACCCCATAGATATACATAATAAAGGCTGGATGACTGGCTGCACTGCTGGAGTGGAACCTCTGCAACATCTTCACTGGCAGCTTGCTTACTTTTAAGATTGATTTATTGGGACATGTAGTTTTAAAATAACCATAACTTACTCAGTTTTATACCAATTTTCAAACCGTTTACTTTGTTATAAACGTCAGACATGTGGTTTGGACACTGAAAACTTATCAGTAATTACAACCGTGAACTTTCGTATGAAAGTAAATGGAAAGAGGTAGTTTATTTACACAGGGGCATGGCATTTATGTTAAATTTATGTTTTAAAGATAGATAAAACTGAACTGAACTTCAAAAGTTACCGCAGACAAAACGATCAAAAACGCATGAAAAAGTTCCAGTTTATGGCATTTGAAGTTACATTTTATGGCCACCAGATAGCGCTGAAGTGATGTTTTCTAACGTTTTAAAAGCTCATTTCTCCTCACAGAATAATTTTTTCTACACAATTTGGTCTCCCAAACATTGCATTCAGAATCACTGCTGATAATAATGTGATTTATATAACTGTTCATTAAAAATTTCCTAAGATTCCAGCAGGATTCTGGTAAGATGGTCAGGTTGATGCCCGTGATGCCGTTCGAAACTCCACCAGGAAGCATTGAGCCTTTATTATGCATATTTATGATTTACTCTGCACATTACCTGGCTCAAGGAAAACTGGCCCTTCTTTGCCTTATTTCTGGGGAGTTTGGTGGGAGAATATATATTTGTTGGAAACCAAAATACAACTAAAATCTCCTGAAACAAAAAAAAAGTTGAAAACAGAAAAAAAACACATTATTTATTGGAATGTCTTTATTTATCATTGAATCTGATTAAAGTCCAAACTCGGTTGGTACAAAACTGGATGTTGCACCTAAAAGAGGAGCGGGGAGGTCATGTGGTTTCCCGATCATGTGACCAGATGAGGTGGAGGTTCAGGGTTTGTTGTAGCTGAAGATCCCAACGGGGAAATGTTTCACGTGAGTTGGCCACTGAGCTGCCAGCTGGAAAAACTTCACGTCGTTCCACTCCACACCGTCCACGCTCACTGAAACACGTAGGGTAATGAGTAGGCCTATGTTATTTCTGTCAGTATTTTTTTCCTCAGAAATATAATATTCTCCGAGAGTGGAATACGCACACGTTTTCAAAAGCATCATTCAAGCATTCATTGGTTGATAGCTCTCGTCGTGTATTATTCCCTAATCCCTACAACCAATCAAGAAGCCTATTGACCATTTGACTTCTTTTCAAATGTGTGTGTTCTTAAATGCGGGAGCTGCGGGAAACTTTGGCGGAGCTCATCTGTCAAACAAAAAGGTTGCGGCGCAGCAGCAAGCTTAGGGTTTGTTTGGCGAGATATTGACAGAAAATGGCGAAACCTTCTTAAAAAACTATTCAAGCAGACTACTTTGGAGCAGAGTATGTGTCGTGGAGGTTCGGTGACGGAGAGTGTCATGTTCGATCGAAGACATGATCAACTTGCTGAACTAAGACTGCAATGTGCGCCAGCAGCAGGCGCTATGAATGACAATGGGCCGCGCAGCGCGCATCATAGAGCATCATCCAAGCAGCCCGACTCATCAGCTGAGTCCGGATCAGAGAGTGAACCTGACCCAGACACGTCTGATGAATGCTTAGCATTTGTTCACCGCTACTGTAAGTGCACATACACACACGCTGTGGGGAAAGGAGGGAAACGGATCATCTTTTTTTGCCAAAAATGTTCTGTCGTGAAACTAAATTATGGTTGCTTTTTGTTGTGAAATTATTTTTTTTGACACCAAAAATGTTTTTTTTCAGCCTCATTTTTGCTGTTACAGAAAAGTAAACAAATGTTTGGATGTTCAATGTATCACTGAAGTAACAAATACTGTCATCACATTTTTGCTTAAAGAGCTTTGTTGCACCAAAAGTTAATTTTCTCATTTTCTTGGTCAAAAGTAGGCACTTCTGTTGCAAATGACTAAAAAACTGAAAATGCTACAAACAAACTTTTTTATATTAGTAGATTACACTCCTACTTTCTGTAGTCGCCATGTTTCTGCAATCATATAACTATACTGGGGGTCTTGAAAGATGAGCCAAAATGCTCCAAAACCCTGGCATTAGGAAGTTCTTTGCCAAAACAATAGAACATTAAGAAAGGGAAAGCTGAGCAAAGCATGCATTAATCTGGCTCAGTTTCACAAATATTAAGATGTTAGATATGTTGAATATTTTCAAGCAAATATTTCATTTTGAACTTTTTTCTATTAAAAAGTCTGCGCTCAATTGTTCAACACGAGTTGCTCAGAAGCCAATCAGTGTGTCGATTTCATCAGTAAATTGCTTTTTGGCACAAAGTTTCATTTAGATTTCTATACTGTACAAGCTGTAAAAGCTCAAGAATGCACGTTGACTGTGGAGTAAATAAGATGTAACTTGGTACTCAAGTATATTTTTCACTGTGTACTCTAGTACTCTTACTCAAGTAAATATTTGGATCATTACTTTTACTTTTACTTGAGTAACTTTTGTTTACATGTAACAGTACTCTTACTTGAGTACAGCTTTTGGATACTCTACCCACCTCTGCAGATATGTCTATGATCCTCATGCTTCCGTGCATCTTTATGTTGCTACGGTCGATGGCCACCAGGGGGCAGCACTGAGTTCATAGTTAACCCTGCGATCCTACGCCGGTTTCAGATGCTCTTGGTGGTTTTAATGCTTCGCTATAAAGTTGTTTCTAACCACCAACACACCCTGAGCATCATTTTAAAAACTTGTGTCATTTCTACAGTTTTTCTCCTCGTCTTCATTCTTCTTCTACAGTTTTTTCTTTCCTGTTCTTGTTCTCTTCTTCCCTGAGTTGTTTCTGCTCAGCACTGCCACCATGGTTTTTTTATTACTCCGCCTTCTGCATCAAGTGACGGATGGTTTTGTTGGTGCATCAGCATAGAACTGCAGCTTATAGAATGTACCTAAACGATCCATAGATGTCCTCATTCTGGCAGATCGTCTGCAGCTTTTAACCCTTCAGCATCTCATGTCGTCACATCACACAGCCCTAGTTTGTAGGTTTTATTTTAGTATAATGTGTATGCATGGGAAGTGAACGGCATGTTTGATCCGTGGAGGACGGAGGAATTCCTCTGCTCTCCGTCCCAAGGAGATGTCTTTCATAAATATTCATGTGTAACCTCTTCAGGTTTCGAGACTCTGCGGGGTTATTCTGCACGTCGCGGCGCTTTCCTCGCTCGTACGAAGTGGGCGGGTTTTATTCCATCTTCCTCTATCCCGGCACTTCACACTCATTTTGATCCTAGGTGACAAGTGAGGGCTTCTGCAGACGGGTGAGGAAGCAGGCAGCGCGGCGCGCCCAGAAAGGGGCTTTGATAGTTGAAATTAATGAGGCTGGATATGTTTGGCTCTGCTCATTATGCCTACATGCAGACCCTCAGACCCTGGGGGCCCCCGAGCTCTCTGTCTCCGGATTTAGAGCCTTTTCTTTTCCTTCTTGTCTCCTCTCTCTCTCTCTCTCTCCACCCACACCTCACCTCATCTCTCAAACAGTGATAATATAATCGGCTGTGCGGGGGGGGGCAATAAGTGTGTCATGTTGAGTTGACAAGAAGCAGAAAGCTCTTCAAAGACACCTTAACGCTGCGTTTTCTGCATGAGGCTGGAGGAAGGTGGAGGGGTGGAGCGTTCATTAGGAGGCTGCCTTTCTCTGCAGGACCGGATTCTTCCTGCCGGTCCCGCCGGGTGCACGTTTGTCCCGCCGATTGTGCGTCTGTGTGTGTGTTAAAAGGTGGACGGGCTTGAGGTTGGTCCTGAGATAAGGGGAACATCTGTTAGCCTGTCTTTATCTCTGGCAGAGATTCTGGCACGCCGAAGTAAGAAGCTCCATCTAATCAGAGCAGGCACAGAGTCAGGGAGGGGGTTAGCATGGCTGCCAGCTCTCAGGTCCTTCCTGCTGCAGACCTGGCAACCGCACACACAAACACACACTTTCTGGCTTCTGTTGATGCACAAACCAGTTTCCAGCCCTTCCAGGATTTCAGGTTTTTTTTGCGAAATGATAAAATCACATTTTATTGCTTGAAAATCTAATACCAACCAAAGCAAATATCACTTTTAACTTTATGCCCTCGCTGAAATACTTATGAATATACATTTTAACCAGAGATATATAGAAATACTTGGTCGGTACCAAATGCTTCTTCTCATTTTATAGTGAGAGTTAATCTCTAAAACATCTGCAGCGTATCTGTGATCACATCTGAATCAGATGTCTGAATTAGCTATGCTGGCCTGATAACGGATATTTATGTGATTGAGGCGTGTTGGAGAAGGAAACATCTAAGAGTTGCAGGGTTGGAGGACCAGATATGTGCTCTGATTACATCTCTCGGCTGGCCTGGAAGCAGCACGTATCCCCGAGATGAGCTGCTGATGCAGCCGAGGAGAGACAAGTCTGGGCTTCCCTGATAGGCTGCTGCCCCCCCGACCCGACCTCTAAGCACGGAAGAAGATGGATGGATGGATGGATGAATGGATGGATGGATAATTCCAGAATATAACACTGTTAATGTATTTGAAGCTTAATGCGTACTTAATTTTATTTTACTATAATAATTTTGACCCAAAAGTCCCGATTTTTCAGCAGATCAAGTCCATAAGGTCCCGCTTCCTACAAGGAAACCCCATGAATCTCACATGAGATATAATGCCTCTCACAATATTAATAATAATAGTAATAATAATAATAATA
>JAVQJG010018860.1:0-25625 GCA_036024015.1 Craterocephalus amniculus | reverse complement strand
ACACACACACACACCTCGTCATTCAGCTCGGCGCTTTGTTCCTGCACTGACACCATTTCAATTTGCTCCACAAATCTGCAGCATTTTCAGCCTGACTGCCTAAGGAGCAAACCAGCTGTGAAATTGCCTCTCTCCCGGGAGTGTCGGACCCCCCCTCCCCACCTCCCAAAGCCCCCACCTCATACCCCTTTGCTCCCTTATCCCCCAACTGACTACATCCCCTCCGCCCACCTCCGACATGCATATACATCCCGGTGCCTTGTGCAATGTCTGCATGACGGGAAAAAACTGTGGGAGAAGCTGGAGATGAGCGTACGAGAGGAGCAAATGGCTCGCACGAAGAAAAACCACCACTCCTGTCTTCCCCGGTTTATCTTTGCGGTGGCACATGCACAATAATACACACACTTGACCTCTAAACAACTTTTCGCGCATCACGCCGTCTCTCGAACACGACAGCGAAGCAGTTAATGAAAGGTAGTCAGTCAGACAATAATTCGGATGCAAACAAAAAACAAAAAAATCGTGAGACCTGCTTTGAAAAACAAAACAAAAAACAAGTATTTATCAGTCTGACAAGGCTTTCACGTCGCACACTTCAGCTTTTGCGTCAAAATATGCAGCGTAAATACAAAAAAAAAACTGCGTTATTTAAGCCGTCGCACAACTGCAGCTGCAGAGAAAAGAGAGGGAGTGAGAAAGGGAGAAACAAACATACATTTTCCCTCAGCTGTGAGGCCGCGAGGCTTTAAAACTCTTGAGCTTTTTAGATGCGATGAGCGTTATTGCCGGTTGTGGTAGTCACGCCGATCAGCTTCACAAGACACCATAATGAGTCAATATATGTAAATCTTTACTAGGCAAACACGGCGGGAAACAAAGGCATTTAACTGGTGCTCTCGCCCGCAAGCCTCCAACGATTCAGCACCGGTAATTTCTCCCTATTGAAAGGCATAATTGCCTGCTATTTGAAGATATTCATGCTCAATTTTTGAAATTAATTTCAATTGGGGGGAAATGTAGAAATGTCAGCTCCAGTGAAAGGGATTTGATTTCAATTATCCTCGCTCAAAGGACTGTGATTTCCAAATACACTTAAGCAAAATTATGACAAGAATTTTTGTTCGGCAAAATTCAGTGTTTAAAGAGCGATTAGGCGATAATGGGGCAGCTTTGAGCCGGCAGTGAATGCAGCCGTCTCCCTCTGAAAGGCACTCAATTATCTCTGATTGCTCCCGCTATAATGTATCAAATAGAGATACCTGCTATTGCCGTAATTTGTGTGAAAATTAACATGCTGCAATTTCCACTAGAGGGAAAAAGGGAGCTCTAATGGGCGCCTGAGCGTACATCAATAAAAGGAGGGGAGAAAAGGAGAGAGAGAGAAAGAGAAAAGGAGGGGGAGAGGAGGAGGAGGAGAGAGAGCGAGCCAAGAGAAGACAGAAAGGAGGCGAGAGCTAAGGAGGGAGGGGAGGGAAAGAAAATGAAAAGAAAAGGAGAAAATGGTGAATAAAAGAAAGGAAAGAAAAGTCAGGACAGAGATTTTAGGCAGGGTAAGGGGGGGGATAGGCTTTCTGAATTAAGCATAGAGGAGGGAGAGAGAGAGAGGAAGAGAAAGAAATTTAATTTACTGAAAATATTACAAATTGCACCTGTGCATAACTCCCCCAAATTGCCAACCAATCAAGGCAAAGTGCCTATTACTCTCCCATTACATGGAGATCAGATCACACTCTGAATCTGTGTCCAGAGAAGGAGGGAGGGAGGAGAGGGATGAGGCAGAGCGAGGGAGATGGATGGAGGAAGGAGAGGAGGCAAATGCACGACGGGGAAATGGAAATGCCGAGGCACAGGCGGGATGATTCTGCACAAAACCTGCAGAGAGGAAGAAGAATTCTCCTCTGATATTAGCTGACTAACCTGTGAGGACACTGGCAGATGAAAAGAAAAAAAAAAGAGGGATGAGTAGGCTGAGATGTTAGGTTCAGCAAACGGGGACAGGTGGACTCGCTCTAATATAGAGAACAGCTCTTAGGAAGAATTACTACCAAACAGGAGGTCAGCAGCAAAATTAGGGTTTAAATGTTTGGCTTAATGGCTCTTTAGCAGGGCAAACGCTCATATTCCCATGCAGCAGCCATTTCTGTAATCAACAAGGTAATTAAGGAGTCTCAAGTGTTTATATGTTAAATACTAAAACATTCAGAAGTTTAAAATTCAATTTAAATCATAAGGCGCTGAAGCAGAAAACATTGCATTTAGCTCCAAAACAAGTTTTCATAAGTGTAGCTCAGATTTCTCTTCTTTCAGAAACCACAAGCTCAGAGAAGATCTCGTCTTAAAATGGGAAGAAGAAAAGGAACATAGCGACTTCATGCAAACGCACAACTCTGGATTTTAGTTTGCTTCAACATAGTATGAACACAAAGTATGTTACTCATTTCTCTCGCTAGCTATTTCTCGCTAACCACACTGTCAAGGGGTAAAGACCTGTTTACAAACTTTTACTAAGGAGGTCTTGAGCTACGAAAACGAGTGGAGCTGCTATGGATGATGTCATGTTTCCACAAGAAATTTTCACATAATGCAATGCCAGTGGGGTGGGTAAATAATGCAGTGAAGGTAACCTACGATATTACGTCAAAAAAGCTAAAACAACATCAGCCACGCACGATTTTCAGGCCAAATAAAAACAGCGTTCAGTTGAATATTTAATAGCGGGCGGGTTGTGAGAGTTGGTTCAGCTCTGTGGGACTATTTTACACGGATCTGCGGGTCGGCCCTCACACCTGCCTTTAGGTGTTCTGCTGGATCCAAACTATTATCAATTTAAACAAACATCCGTCAGATAAAGCCTGTGGGATGATGTGGGCTCTGCAGGTTCATTGTTTGATGGATAATTCTGCTTGATGGCAGAGTCAAGGCGAGGTCAGCTGCATTTTCTCTGCAGCCAAATCACAGAACAGTCACAACTTTGAACTCTGGGTTAGTGCGTTATTTCTCTTTGTCAGTGCATTCTGGTCCAGCTCATCCACGGTCATGACACACTTGTGATTAAGGCTAAACTTCATAAAAGCTCGGCATCATTTAAGTTTTCCAGAATGTAAATTCTGTTACGTGGACGACCACAGCAGCCATCAGTGAATTTTCCTTCTTGGCGTTTTAAGGAGCGCTTGTGGCCACTCCAAACCACTTTGAGGTCTAGGAGTTAGTTTTAGAGCTAAAATGGTTTGTGAAATAAAATTAAGAGAAAAACTTTCCTGATTTTAGAACTGACACTCCCACTTTTTCTCAGAGTTACTCCTAAATCAGCAGCTTAGAGTAACTTTTTGCTCAAAGATCTTTGTGAATATGGCTGCTTGTGTGCTGAGAAAAAATGGCAACTTAAACGTAGGATATGTTTTATTGATGTTTACTTTGTGTTCCTCACAGCATCTGCTCAGACTTTAATTTAATCAGAGCTCATTGGGATCTTCCGTTGGTAGTTTGAGATGTAACATCGTTAACTTTTTCTTTATTGATGTAAGTATAAGCACGTTTTGAACTGAGCCTCATGCAAAACTCTGACATGTCGTTGTGACTGTCAGGGCGCAAACAATGTATTCTGGCTGCAGATAATAACCACGCAGGTCAACATTTACTATTCCATGATGGTTTGGGAGAATCAGTGTTTAGTTCAGTTAAATGTATTTATCGGGTTATTAATTTCCCTCCACTGTGGGTCTTTTAACCTTTTCGAGAGATTGCAGTGAGCACATTAATTCATTTTTGTCATCTAGCGGTACAGGCACATGCAGAGCTTTTCTTCATTTACAAAAATATCCTGTTGATTTCCACGATGCTGGTTAAATAGAAAATGAATTAATACATGGAAGGATTTAGGAAAAAAAGTGGGACAAATTAGACTGTTAAACACAAAAGAACTAAACCTCCACTCACATGTTGGATTCAATTGTTTTCTACATTAAGAAGAAAAAATTGGTCTTTTTTTAAGTTGTAATGATTTGAAAAAAAGTGATTACATTACACAAAGATGAGTGATCTTAACTTTATTTATTGTCTGTGCAAACCACATTCACATAAAAGGTCAGGTTATCAAAGAACTGCAAGTAAAAATTGATGTAAAAGGAAAGCGGGCTGGTGTTTTTTGGACAGAGAAAACGGTGAATGGGGAAGCACAAAAAAGTTAAATGTTTTATTCAGCCCACAGCTTTAAAGTGCCTCGGCCCTCAGGCAAAGCAACGGCCACCTAAGTGGCTACAGTGACAGCAGAAATTGGCCTTCTGGTTTACAACCTGTCGCCACAGAGCCAGACAGAGCAAAGCAATCAAACGGTACAGGAGACTGGCAAGAGCAGAACATGCAACTCTTAGAAACAAAACAAAAAAAACTGAGGAGAGTGCGAAGGTAGCTTAAGTAAGAGCCAGCGAGAAAGGAGAGAGAAAACGAGGGGACAAGAAGTAGATTGAACCATCAAGCTTACACTGATAGGGAGAGTGTTTCTTTTAAATCCAGTGGTCACACTAACAAAGTGTCCATAAGGACAGAGCTTCACAGACACCATTTAATGGCTCAACTACCATCCAGCCTCCAAAGTATGAAGATATGGGCAGGTGTGTGTGTTTGGACTGATACACACCGAGTTACAAGGCAAAAAGAAGGCAAATGATGCAACAACATGTTATGTGACACTAACAAGCAGAGATACATCTTGTATTTAAGAGTGTGTTGGTGTGTGTGGATTCAATTCCACCTCAGCCTCCTGTGCCGAGAGAAGAGGCAGCTTTATGGTTTTTAGTGTGTTACCCTTCTCCCAGTGTGCATTTATTTAGCGCAGCTGGGAAGTGCACAGTTGTGATGTGTGAGGTTTGTGGGGCTGGGTGCGTTACCTCAGGTCGAAGTGTCGCCCGGGTGCAGGCCGGGCAGATGGGGCCGTGTCGGGAGAAGGCGATGGGCAAACGCCTGGTCCTGTTCTGACAGGTCGGGTCCTCGCACACACACCAGCCCTACGACACACAGGATTTTGTTTTTATTTCCAGCAGCTGTGAGAGCTCCAAACTTCAGAGGAGTAAGACTAACTCGCTGTTTCAGGAAACACAATGTTAAGCAATACAAGTCAATATGTAGCTAATGTCCGTTTTGTGATTTCATAGACCTCATGAGATGTCCTTTACTAATAGGTTTCTAATATTTTATCATAAAATAAAAGACCCTGAATGTAAATATGTAAACATAAATATTCATTTAATCATGAATGATTTTATTCAAACCAAAAAAGATGTTCTGAAAAAACAGCAAACAATAAACACTTGTTTTTTGTTTAAAGAAAAACAACAAACTCTTCAACCTTCTAAGAAAAGAACAAAGAAAACTTCAGTGTAAAATAAAAAGCACTGCAGAAAGAGGCGAGCCTTGTGACCAACATCATGTCCCACCTTTTCCCCTCTTCTTCCGTATCAATATAACTTCAGCTGCTGTGTGTCAAGGTGCTGCTCCGGCACACAGGCAGAGCAGCGGGCAGCCAAAACAGCAGTATTTAGGGCCTCCCGGGGTGAGGGAGTGACCCCGGGCAGGTGCTGTGTTCAATCTCCCCATATTCTTCCAGACTCCTCCTCCCTCCTCTGCTTCTTACGCCCGGTCATTATCAGGGGGGGTTTAAAGGGGAGGGGGTTAATGCCCAACTAATGACAGAGCATAAGACCCACCGCCATCAACGCCTTTGCTCCTCTGCTACATCCATCTTTCCTGCCTTCCTTCCTTCCATTCACTCAAAATAAACCCCTTCTGCACCTGTCTTTCTATCTAACCCCACCGCCACCCACAACACCCCCACCCCACACACTTAAAGCCATGCAGCATTTCTCGATTGATTTTTAGGTCTGTCTTTGTCTGGTCTCTTGATCAGTTCAGAGCAAGAGGGTCTTAAAAAGAAAAGAAAATGGAAGAAATGGCAAATATTTTTCTCTATACAGCTGACTTAAAAGTACATAGACATCTTTCTCATGGCACAAGCGACTTCAGAGAAAACAGCCGAAGCAAAGCGAGGTCAATCAAGTCACTTTAACAAGACTTACAATTAGAAAAAACTAATTTCTTAAAGATTTGAATCAAACTGGGATGCTTATGAAGTAAATAAATCCCCACTGGGTGTATCGGTCTTAAAAACCTCAACAGAAAAAGTTGGAAGAAAAGAGTGAATAGCAATGAATTTGTCCAATCAATTTTGGATTTCAGTTATTGTGCATTGGATCAACTATTATGTTCTGTTGAAGATGCACTACAGGAATTTTTCAGTGACCCTAACGGATGCTAGTGCAGCATCCATCTTGCATCCTACCTGCACTGTGAGCCATCCAGACAGGGTACAGTTACATGGTTTTATTTTAATTAGGAATTAATAATCCCAAATTAATAATTCAGAATTAAAATATTCCCCCTTTGGGTTTACATGGAAAAATTTATTCAGAATTAAGGATTAAATGGAAAAAAGTTTTCTTAATTCCACTTTAAATCAGCGAAAGTGACGTACCAAACGTACGCATGTCAACCGAAGTTAAAAATTACCCTTGTGGCTTTGTATCTTTTTTACAAGAACATGATAAAATGTTGTAATAAAAACCATTATCACATGATTATTATTCTAGTTTTGAAGCAGCAGCAGGTTTCTGGCATGCTACTATTCACAAGAATAGATTCAGTTTGAAATGAAAGCTCTGTTCTGCCAGCACTGTTTATGTATGTGGAGAACGACAGAAATGAACTTAAAGCAGAAGGAAGGTTTACATGATCGAGGATGAGAGGAATTATCTAATTCTGAATGGAATAAACCAGACAATTTATTTGGAATTAAGCTTTATTTGGAATTAAGATTTGCATCAGGAATTAAGTGTTAAGAATTAATTTTAATTCCCCAAATTAAAGAGGAATTAAAACTCTTGTGTAAACGTAGTCACAGTCACATCATACTCTGTACATATCTCTGTCTCCAATAACGTCTTAAACTTAACCAGCTACGAAGCACGTTTAAAACGCTTTGTATCTTGATATCTGCTTGCAAGTGTGTGACAAAAGGTGTAAAGTGAAACTCAGCTGAAACATCCCACAGTGTCCCGGAAGCAAATGTTTAGTGCGAGTCCTCGAGTTTGTGATGCTGGTGGGCAGCAACGGCTCCAGAAATGTCCATAATAACTGACACTGAGCCAACAAATGAGTCAGAAATGCAGCATTTTAAGGTTGGAACGTTACAAAGTGCATCTTTAATCCTAATTTATGCTCACTTTATGAAGGTAAATAGGAACAGCTGTTTCTAAGGTAATAAATCACTGCCTTATGCATGCTTTACACTGCCACTGGGAACCTAGAAAAATGGATTACCTTGTCCATCATCCGCATCTATCATCCATTTCATTTATTAAAAGATATTTTTCTATCATTTGTCTAGGATTTATGCACCAGTTTCATGTTAACGCCGCCAGGTTCCTTAATGCCATCAGTATATGTAATGCCCTTCTTGGTTTGCTCAAACTACTTGCTACACCCCCCCCCCCAATTTTATTTTTAAAAATAGCAGTTGCAAACTTTTAACTGGTTACGATAATCGAGCCCCCAACACCCTAAAATAAGTGGTTGTTGATGGAAAGAGGCCTGTCTGCAGACCACAGGAGAGGGGTGTAACTTTAAGTGGGCGAAATTAGAATCCGTCCGAGTTAGATGGTCGCAATCAGGTTACACTCGCGGTTCAATCATCACTTAGACCAAAGGTACTCTCATTGCTGCCCCTTGCTTGATTTCTGTTGTTTTTATTATTCCTTCATCAATCTAAAAATAAAATCACAGGTTGCTGGAATGGCCGGGATATTCCGCGATTGATGGTCGATATTTCCTATATTTTTGTTATGAGAGTTCTATGTTTTGTAGGCTAAATAAACTTAGCAGGTTTTTTGGTTGCAGTTGTTAATCAGAGAATTTGAAGTTGGCACTCTAATGTAGAGATGATGTAAACTGAGCAGAATTTTTACTAGCGTCTAGTGTTGTTGGATTGTATAAGATATGATTTTGTCAAATGTAGTCTATTTACAATTTTCCAGATAAGCCTTCTTCTAAAATCACATTTAATATCCATGTTCACAATATACGGAACAAACGACCAGAAAACCCCAAATCTGTTCTTTTAAATTGGCTTTAAATTTTTTCACCTGCTACGACTTTTGATTTGAATTAAGAAGTTTTTTAAAAGAAAAATATTTTCTTGAAAACATGTAATGATGTTTACATTATATCTAACTTACTGTATGATTTTCTTGTTTGTTGTTCAGGTTGCCTAATGTATGACATGTGCTAAATAAAGCAACCTCATCTTACGTTTCCCACTCTGCAGTCCAGACTCCAGCATTTAGCGTAGTCCAACACACACACACACACACAAACACACACACAAACACACACACACATACACACACACACAATCCCCTCTAAATGAAAAGCAAACACACACATATGTCCCAAATCAATTAAAAAGTCCCAGAGTTCACAGCTTTTCCCACAAATCCCAGCCCCAGGACTAATTACCTTCACACATTTGCTGTTGTTGTGCAAAGAGCTGAGCATCATGGGAAATGAGGCCGCTTCGTTTGATGAGAAATGCATGTGTACGGCGATGGATGATGAAGGTGACAAAGCAGTTTTTGCTAATTTATTGTTTTACTTTTCATTTATATTTTATTCATCTTTGACACACAAATAATATCTTTGTGTGCATTTACGTGTGTCAAAAAAGAGCGGAGCATTAAATCAGTCAATCACGCAGATTACACTGTCTTAGTAATAAGACCCACATCAAAGATTGAGAAGACTCAAAAGGAAGAAAAGCTACCCACAATGCTCCTCTGCTCAGCTTTGGTGACCCTAATTCATCCACACAAGCCACACACATGAGAAAATAAAAATTAAGATTGAAAGCGCTAGACCTGCGAGTCACACAGAAAGGATTAAAAACAAGAAGCCCATCAGGAGCAAGCCAGGGTGAAAAAAAACTGAGGAAGAAGAAAAAAAAAAACATCTAATTGAGGCATTTGGCAGAGCGAAGGATGGGGGGAGGGTGTACAGTCAGACGTGAGAGAATAAAGGCTCATAATTGCATAATTATAGCAGTGGATACCTGACACACTGAATGCAGACGTCAAATGAGTTCCACATAATTTAACCAAACAGTGGCAAGACCAGGCCACGACAGGGCCCACCACGAAATATACCCTCCCTCAGCTTCCTCCTCTTTGTCTGCTTGCCGCTTTTTTTCCCCATTTCTTCCAATACCTCTTTGCTCCTTTTTTTATTGTTGCAGCTCCTAATTCGAGGTCTCTACATCTTCCTCAGTGCTGCAGGCGCATTTTAGTTAAAGTGGGCTTTTTTTTAAGTCAGGGAGGGCCTGACTCTTTCACAACTTCATAAAAATGCCGCTAAATTACAAAAAACAACAAACACAAAAAGCAACAAGAACAAAAGAACCAATTCATCAGTTGGAGAAAATAATTTGCAACAACAGTGATAATCCTTTAACTAATCAAGTCCTTTGTCCTGAAAACACATTTACTTGGGACTTGCACTCTGCAATTCAAGTTATGCATGTGCTGTTTACGTTGCGTTCGCCTAAATAATCAATACAAATGACTGAATTTGACTTTTTAATCTTCAAAGCTTATATCAAGAATATAATTTCCATTTTACTGAACAAACCTAGCAATGATGAAAACAGCAGTTTTTTCCTCATCACTCAAAGTAGCCTGTTCCAAATTATTCTGCATAACGGTGAATGAAATAGGTTGTAAAGAACTGAAAATCCACATTTGTCATCACATAGATCTTTTTGCTGAAAGACTTTTACTGATCAAGTTCCATGTTAATACGCCGTAACAACTCTGTCATTCATCCAATTTGTAGGTCCATGGATAGCTTCTCATTTGAAGAGACAGGGGTGAACGATATATTGACAAAAGGCACCTGGGATTACTTTTGTTTTTATCTGGTGCAAAATGAATAAATAATATAATAAGATCATCTTTGAATATAAAATAAATGAATGAAACTGTATATAAAATATTAATAAAGTAATTACAGATAACAAAATAAGTATTGTGCTACCACTCCCCCTCCCCCCAATATAATTAAGTTTATAATCAGGTCCCTGCTTGGTGAAAAGTCTCTTGAATCCTACTTGTGTGCGCGATAATGTTGAATTCATTGTGCACACAATGTATTATAGGAGATTTCAAAACACTGAGACATGTATCGTGGATTTGGATAAAAACAAGAAATGTCAGGATATCGTCTAGTCTCCATAACTGCCTCCAAAAATTGCCGTTAGAGGTTATACTGCCTCCCACCCTAAGAAATCTGCCTTCTAAGAGACGATAGTGGAATTTTCTCCTTTTATAGCTGCAGCAGCCAAAGATTCAATGGTAGTTTTGCAGCATGGAACAGTACATTGTCCTACATTACATTATTTTACTTGCATTCATTCCACGGCAGGAAATGGTCAGCTAGGGTCAGAGGTCATTTTGAGGGACCATGAAAGGGCATACCATCTCATTTCCTGTTAATAGAGCCTAAAACATGAACCCGCAGCTCGCTGATGCTGCAGCCTTGTTGGGATACGGGGCCGGCCACTTGCCATCCAGGAGTGCACCTTAGAGGATCATCCAGGAAATAAAACTGTTTAGAAATTATTCTTTGTGTATTTATGAGCCCACTGCAAATGTTTCTCTTTGTGAGCTGTGGTGAAGGTGGCTGAAACGGCTTTATGCTCAACAAGGAGCCTCGGGAAAATCCGGCTTGGATAGAATCTTGGGATTCTAGATACACTAGTAGCTTTAAATACCGGCTTGCTGCTCATCAGTGGCTTTATAACGACTGATCTAGCTGAGGTTCTTGGTGAATGTTGTATATTTTGATTCATTTTGCAGGGTATTACACTATTTTATGCTTTTTATCTGCAGAAAGATCATTCTCCCCACCATGCTGCATGGAATCTGTGGCTTGCCTAATGTGGACCAATCGCTCAGTAGTTTCCCTTTAATTAAGCTCATCTGAGAAATTATTTATCAAACCTGAACGGGGAAGCAACACAAGCAGAATCTGGCAGAAAAAACTAAAACCCAATGTTTGACTACCTCAGCTCATACTTGCATAATAAGTTGGAACACAATGCAGATCCAAGTCTCCTCCATCTGTGAAGACACCCAGCAACCAAAGCTGCCCAAAAGCATGACAGAACTTCTTGTTGTGAACTAGTGGACTAAATTTAGCCAGTTCCTTCTCAAAAATAACGGGAAAAAGAAAACTTCACCATAGAGCTCAAATTTCCTCTCAAATGGTTAGAAAATCTGGATCTTAAGAGTGTGCAAACTGGTTAATTAAGATATGAAAAGCGTTTGAGACTTTAGCTGCATTAAATGACAGCATATGGAAGCACCAAAGCTAGCACGGGCTAACAATCATCAGAATATGATTCATAAAAATCATATCATTTTATTTTCTTCACAATATTATTATAGTCATCACAAGAGTCAGCTATACTCAACAAGCAAGAGATCATGTCAAGATTTCCCTTCAGTTCACACTTTGTGCATGCTTGTTATCCGTTGTGAGGACGATTTAATTGCTCCTTTTGACTGAAAGTGATATTTATCATAGATGAATTGTTGAGTACTTTCACCAATCAGAAAATTAAGTGACTTATGAAATGGCACAAATACCTTTGATTGGCCGATATACTCAAACATCACACTTTTAGGATTTTGTCACAAAAAAACTTTTGAAATTGAATATATGGAAGAAAGTTTTTTTCTTTCCTTTACATCTTTATTTAGAGATTAGGAGTGGATTAAAACAGGAATTGATAAGATGAATTGGATAAAAAGTCTGAATATGATGATGATGATGATGATGATAATGCTAAAACCATTTCCAATCTTTGACATGACCCTCACCTTTAACATGGTACAAAAGAAAGAATCTCATTTACAATTTCATTATTAAGCACGACTTTCGATTGGGCTACACAACTACTTCACTGGCATCCGCTTAATATTTCATTATATGGAAGTAAAAAAAAACCTATTATTATCTATTATATATTATTATATTATTGCTCTATTTTTTACTAATGTCTGTGTTTCTATCATTCTTACTGTTACAGTAATATTTACACTTATGAACAGCAGCAATACTGAAAACTTGCAGCTGTAAGTAAAAAGCTAGCTGGATGTTGAGGTTGGCCGGGGTAGAGTTCCAACAGCTTTATCTGTCGAAAACAAGGGTTAGGAATTATTTCCTGTTCATTATTTAAATCTTTTTATGTTGGCATCAAAACATAGAAATGAATTTACTATAGGAGGGTTTATGTGATTTTACACATTTATGAAGTTGAGAAATGTATAAATGCATTTTAATCCTGATAATTATAATATGATTACTTCTTCCTTTTATCAATCAATCACCTTTTATTTATAAAGCACTTTTCATACATTGTAAGTGTAGCACAAAGTGCTTTACAGCAAAACATATAAGAGAAAAAAGATTTAAAAACAAATACAAATACGAATGAAAACGTCAATACCCCTTGAATCCCCCAATATTTAACAATGATCGCCTCAAGAAGATCTATTGCTGGGATATCTCTGGTCTTAAGCACAGAGCCAGCCGTCTTTATCTTTAAATAACCGACTTACATGCTGCTGCAGCAACAGATGGATATCACTCTGTGCTACAGATGTATAGAACACCTCCAGCAAACACAGAATAAGCTCAGCTCGGTTTTCACCTGGAGCCTGGCTCAGCGTTGCGTTCCCAAACCCTGATTTGTCAGTTTAGCTCCTATGATGATGCTCTAGTGATTAGTTCAATCGTTGTATTTCTACAGTTACAGTTAACTGGGAGGAAAGGCGTCTCCTGTAGCCGAGAATTCCCCCGCCAGTCACTCGCCACCAGCAGAAAAGCCCTCTAACTAGTTTTTGTACTCTTATTGTTCAACACTTTCAGCTCTGGGAGGGAACGGACCATAAAATCGGTCCACTTCACAAACACACTCTTTCACACAGACACACACAAGCGGTGAAAAGGGCTCAAACGGCTCCACTTTGTACCTCCTCCGCTTAATCAAAGCTTCACTATTCAACAATTTGACCTTTTGTTCAAAACAGGATTATCACCTTCTCTTCTTCATTCATTCACCCTTTCTCCCCCCCCCACACACTTTCTTCACTTGCCCCCTCAGCCCGTTTCCAGGGGCGACCTGCATGACGAGGGTAATTGCGATAATTTGTTAAATGCCATGGCAACGGCTGTTAGGAGGGAGGGGTTAAAAAAGGAAAAAACGTAGAATCGGGTGGTTCAGGAAACAAGCAAATCTCTCATTTTGCCAAAGACAGCGGAATGAGACAAGAGGAGAATGATGTGTGTGTGTGTGTGTGTGTGTCGGATGGAAAGTCGTGAACAACTGTTTGTCCATTCTCAGGGTGCCGACTTATTGATAACGGTGGGGAGGGGAGCGAGAGGTAATTTCACTAATGATTAATGTCTCCGTGGTCGCGGCTCGAGACGCCTACACACATGTACGTGTATTCTTGTGCACACACACCTACACGCGCACACACACACACACACACGCACACACACACACACACACAGAGGTGCAGACAAACAGCTCTATTTGAACTCTCCCTTGGCCTGAAAGGAATCCTTAATTACACAATATTACCCCTCTTCATCGCCCCGCTGTGTGTGCTGTGTCCACTGCTGGCCGGCCTACAGTGGTGTGTGTGTGTTGCTGTGTGACGTGCAAGTATTCAGCAGTAGCAGCTGTTTCACACATCGTGACAAAGGGGCTAAGGGGGACTCGCTCCCCTCACATTCAGTGCACTAATTGATTTCTGTTCAGCACTGTGGGAGAGTTAGCCCTGCACACACACTTTACAGACGGTGCATTCCACTCACTGCAGACCGAGGCGCTGGAAGCTACGCAGAGAGGAGGACAACGCAGGCATCCAGACTCATTTAGCCTCAGACCGCAGGCCGACTACAGAAACAAACCTTTAAACTACTCTGAGACGGAGGAATCTGCTATCAGAAGTTATTCCTGTTCAACTGCGGTTATCACCAATCATCACTTGATCACATGGCAGCAAGTCAGTCCATTGACAGTCATTTACTCACCCAGACAGTTTTGGTGCAACTTGAACTCCTTCTGGAGATATTTAGATCCACTTCGATGACGTCACTTCCAGGCCGCATCACAGCGCCTGTAATGGCTTAAAATAACCACGGATCGCCACAAAAATGCAACTCCAAGCTGCATGGATCTCACGGAGCGATCAGACCAGCGAGTCATAACAAAACATTGGTGAAATGAAGGAGTTTGGTGGCAGGAATTGCCATCATAAATCTGATCCACTGATCACGAGTGGATCTAAATATCTCCTGAAGGAGTTTGAGTTACACCAAAACTGTCTGGGTGAGTAAATGTTGAGAAAATATGTCCAGGTTGAAAAAAACCTAACTTATCCTTTAAAAGGACCAAAATGCTTTGTTGATGTCAGATGATAATGTGCAGACTGGTTGGAGATGACATAAAGGCAACAGTAACTTCATAGCATCAGTGAATGTGCAACAGGTTTTACGTGAAAGCAGACGGGCTGCAGCAGAAGACCAGACTGGGTGACACTTGTGAGCTAAAGCTAACAGCAGGAAACTGAAGCTGCAGTCCAAGCCAACTCACATAAACTTGGACATTTGAAGGTCTAAAGTCTGATGAGTCTGTTTTTCAGCCACAACACTCAGATGGTGGAGTCTGAACTTGGCATAAACAGAATGAAAGCAAGGATTTTTGTGCCGTAGAGCTCAGACAGTAACGGTGAGCCCATAGAGCTGAACAACTTCCAATCTCCCTTCCTTTGTAGGTCCATTGGAAAATGGTACAGTTAGGGCAGAAATAACACAAAAACACCATGTTACCGTTTAGTTTCTGTTGGGAAAGATTTTTAAAAAAGGATGTCCGCAAACAGCAACAAGCTCTGGTAAAGTCAAGCAGGTGCAGTAGTACGACAACACACTGGGCATCTGGCCTAGACCCTGCATGTCCAGTGATGGTCCCACTTGCAGCGGAAACACTAAACTGATTACACTGGACCATTATAACCCTGAACCGTACTGGCCCAAACTGTACCGCTCAGTGGAAACAGGGCATTAGCACCAACTAAGCATTTTTTTATCACAACAGCCAGCCTGGGCATCGTTGCTGACCATGTCCATCCCTTTATCACCACAGTGTAGCATCATGGCCGCTTCCAGCAGGATAATGCATCATGTCACAAGGCTCAGATTATCTTTAGTAAGACACTGGCTACAGTTACATGATGTTTTTTAATTTTGGAATAAAGTATTCCACATGAAATCCCTCAGAATTAAAATATTTTTCAGGATAACATGAAAACACATTTTTAAAAATCTGCTTTATATTGGGGATTGGGAAGGATCCTAACTGGATAGGGGTTTTCATCTACAGTTTGTCGAGTATTCGGTGGATACTTGCGTTCCAGACAACTGTGCAAGTTTGTTTCCCTTTGATTGCAGAGGGAAAAAAGGCTATTTAAACATTTTATAGATCACCATCCTTAAGTCTTTATTGAGCCTTTAACATTTTGCATGCACGGCATGCACTTAGGCTGAAAATGCCAGAATGCTGCCCTGCTGAGTTTTCCCCCTTGCTTTGTGATGGCTTTTCTTAACACTGTGGATCAAATGAGTTTAGAAGATTTATGTTGATAAACCAACCTCAAGTCTGATTGAAGTGTATTTAGAAAGATCAAATCTTCAGAGGGGCAAAGGTCCAGAAGATGTCTAACTATTCAGTGTTTTATATATCTAAGTAGCCTAGCAGTTAATATGTGAAAATAATTAATAAATGCCAGTCAAATTAAATTCATTAAACAATAAAAATAAATCTGTCATTATTTATTTAGACTGTTCATGGCTGTAGAAGAGGAGATACATGTAGAATCTCCTCTTCTTTACGTACTAAAAGTAAGGCAGCAAATTAAAATCATAGAAAATAAATAATTGTGAGAATTGTGGAGGTTCAGATACAGAGCTTAATAAACTAGAAGAATATAAAAAGGGAGAAAAAGCTTGAATTCCCATTTTTCTGATTCACATCTATATCTTGATTCAACAGTATCAACATCAAACAGATTCAGAAGCGCGCTTCTTCACCTCTTTTCTCTGTGAGAGAACTAAACCTGGGCCTGAATGGAGACAGGACTGTTCTCATACAGAACCTGGAACAATGTCATGCATCAGGATAAACCCAAATAATATCAGGATATTAGTTACCCTCCCTATCGCTCTGTGACTGCTCACCTTCTGTGAAATCGCTTCAGATTTCTGTAGTTAAGGCCAAAATTCCCATATCGGTCCATCCCTAATATATACAGTCTTACCATTATGGATTAAATACTATCACTATTTGGCGAGTGCCCTTTCTTTATTATATTTCTCTTCTTTTCTGTCTCATCTGTCTAATTCATAAATGTTTCCAGTGCAGTCATCAGTTTCTTTCTACATGTATCGCTACATTTTCTTTATTTTCTTCTATGCTTCTTGTTTCTAGCATTCTAGGGTTTTAAATTTGACCCGATTAGCTGCACAGTATCACACAAAATGGCATCATTAGCATGCAATAAGTCAAAGCGTTTCCTCATCTACTAAACTACAAAATCTGCTACTGAAGCGCTGTGCCGGGCTGTAAATCATACATTTCCGACAACAGTCCACTGATAAGTGACCTCTGATCTAAAAAGGTACCCAAGACCGTCCATTTCAATAAAAATCTTTACTCCCACAAGCAGATAAGATTATAAATGTATGCTTGTGTGCTTCATTCTGATAACGTGTGTAATTCTTAGTGTAGTTTCATTGTCAGAACAAGTTGATTTAACTGCAACCTCAACATAACGAGTACTCACAGAGTAGTATTTTTTGATGTGGCGACGGATGTCAAGTTGAAGTTTGTTGCTAATGTTGACAGGATAGTCAAGAGGTCGACTCCCACAGGGAATATGACAGCATTGCATCAAACTGGGCTCCAATTTCACACCCTGAAAAAGAAAAAACAAGTCACGTCTCAGTAAATCAATGCATAAAGAGAATTATACATACATTTGTAATATACTGCCTCCACAGTTTCCAGGGGGCAAGAGTCCCGAAAACAGACCAAATTATGCAAGTAAATGATGCCAACAAAATGTTTCATATCAAACGTTTTCATAGAGCATAAATTGGCCTTAAAAAGCAATCCACTTAAACGCAATGGTAGACATAGCAAAGATCATATGGTGATGGCAAACCTTAAAATTAGCGCTGAAAGAAATATCTTTATTGTATCTATATCAAAATATGGATATTCAAGATATTAATATCGAAAAAGCAACAATATAAAAGACAGATTGCCCTCGCGCTTGTCCTGCACGCACAGCTCTGGAAATTTGTACTTTTCTGAAAAGTACTTGGTTTCACCGAACCCGTAGTCATATCATATTGAGATATCTGGCATGAATATCGAGATACACAATTTTGTCCATATCATTCAACTCTTACTTAAAACCCACGACCCATCAGCAGGAAATGTGGCACTCTAAAAAAACAGCTCATGAAAAAGATGCATTGATCCAATTTTCAGTCTTTATGCTGCCCTAAACCACAGATATCCTCCATTTTTATACAAGTTAGAACTACGTTAGTGGCATGAGATAGACTGATCTATTTCTGGACTTTCGGCACCAAAGGTTCCCAAAAAAAGCTTCTTACATTTTTTTTTTTTTAGCATTTTGTCACAGGAAGCAGAAAGCAGTGGACGTCAGCAACAGCACTTGAAACAAATAATGCAATTAGCACCATCTTTTTCTGAATTAATTCAATTTATATATTAAAGGGTTTTTACATGTTGGATTCTTATTTAAAGTCTGCAGGAACAATGATTGTAAGGGTCAAGCATTTACTATAATCAGACTCTACTGTGCATAAATATACCGTGTGCATAAAGGAAATCACCACAGCTCCGTTTTTAACCCTGTAATCAGGAAAAACAATTATGTATTGTAACATACAAACTTGGCCATTAACTATAAAACACCACAAAGAGCATGTCAAACACTGAGGGTGAAAGAGCTGAAAGCCCCCCCATGGTCCAGTAAATTTCAACATTATTGCCCCTGAAGAAAACAGGTCAGTTTGACCCCCTGAACTGTCCACCTGACAGAAAGGCTTAAAGTTAATGCAATGAAAAAGGCATCCACAGTACATAACAATTACACTAAATGCAACAGCTTTAAACCCCTGCCCCTTGGAACCTGAACTCCATTTACCTGTCTCACTGACAGCTGCAATAACAAAATAAAAAAAAGTCTCTGCAGAGAAGTCAATGACACATAAGTATGTATGTGTCGCCTCCCATCCAGATGAGCACAGGGGTTTTTGTTTGCTGGCATCATTCCTTCTTTTTAGCTTTTAAAGAAAAATATGAGGTTTTCAGACAGTTAAAGTTGATCAACTTATTAAAGTTCTCTAATAGGCAGCTTCACACATTCACCCTCCCCGGCTCTGTCTATCTTTTGCTTACTTTCATCCTTTTTTTTTTTGTTTTTTGGGTCTGCTCTTGATGGGATCAACCTCCCTTCGTCCACCGTGATCTCCTCCCCCTCCTGCTGCTTTCCTGCTCTTTATCTCTCGCCATGAGAGCTCTCCCACCCAAACAAGTCGTATCCCTTAATTATTACATACCGCCGCCTTGTCAGCGGTTTTATCGCAAACCAATAAAATAAATATATGAAACATCCAAAGTACTTTCTTTATTAGGTTTGTCTGATTGTTATGAGAAAGGTTCAAAGCGGTCCAAAGATAGCGTCCTTTAGCGGTCCTCTGCAGCGACTGTCATCCTCACCGCTTCGTTTCTGCACCTTAAATAACTTCTCCAATCCTGTAAAACCATTTTAAAAGGTTTACGATGTCAACTGGCTAACCAGCCTGTTTTCATCTGGGTCTTGGTTTGATAATGTGCAGCTTTCACAGCGTTCGGTTTTAACTGCCCATGTGGGATACCTAACGCTCTTTTCAAACCCCCCCCCCCTCCGTCAAACAACTTTCCTCCCCTGTCTGTCCTCCATCATCCATCACTGCCTCCTCCTCCTACCATCTCTGGCTTTGTGTCAGTGCTGGAGTCAAGGCCCATCTGTCCTCCCCTCTCACTGAGCTGTTAGACCATGTTCACCACCTTAATTAACTTACTGTCTTATCAGTTCCAGTGCGCGCATACCGGCCTCAAACGCACCGCAGACCAGAAATCATTCCTTTCGGTGTCTTCTAACCGAATCATTCCTTTGATTGCGAACACAGCCGTCCTTTTATGGAGTGTGTGTGCAACACTCCTGTTTTAATTCAACGCTCCGCACACAGAGAGAGAATCAGTTTTACTTCTCCCTGACAAGAAAAAGCTGCGTGCCCTGCTCCTCATTAGAGGCTGATAACACTCGAACACAAGACCTTGGCCTGACAAATGCTCAGAGATGAGTGTGTGCGTGTGTGTCCGCTGAGCGGAGGGGTTAAGGAAAGGCTTTTCAAGTTGTGGAGTCCAAACTATGCCAATGAAAACAGAGTCCGTTCTGGAGCCAGGCAGCTGTCTAAAAATACAGATGGAGCCACAATATGGAGGATGACTAAAACATAAACGCTTAACAGGAAGTTTTACTGAAATGCCTTCGGAAATGCTGTTCTCCCACTCGTTACTCCTTATTCGTGCCTCCGCTGACTAATCCATGATTAAGTTGGTGTCTGCAGCGAGTGTTCTTCGGTCGCAGCCGAAGTTAAAATGTTTCATGCCATGTCAAATGCGGCTCTCACATCTAAGGAAGAGCTGACTGAAAGATAATCGTCTGTTGCTGTAAAACCACAGCAGGAAAATTATAGAAGCATTTGTTACACAGACAGGTGGCAAATTAAAGGAAAATCCGGTTATGCAGCTCTGCTGTAAAGATTATTTTTACGGTTTGGGGAACACTTGTGACTGCTCCCTAATTATTACCACTAAAAATTCTCCCTCATCCGTTAAACATTGATTTATACTGATAAATAATATCCTCAAGGTTTGCCAATCATTAGATCTTTGAACATTTTGGACCAACGTATCGGACAACAGTCTCCACCAGCATTAAATAATACAGCTACTACTCGGAAAATTGGAATATGCTGGAAAAGTTGTTTTACTTAGGCAATTCAACATAAAAGGTGAAACCAATACATTGCATTTACTAAATAAACATCCAAGAGTTTACTTTCAGAGGTCTGACATTTTTTTATTAGAATTTCACTTTTTATTGATTTCAAGCAATATTCTAATTTTCTGAATTTCTTATTTTAAAGGTTTTCAGAATCTGCAAATCCTAATCAGCAAAATATAAACAAATAAAAGATTAAATATATTGAATTGGATACCATTTGTCTATTTGTGTACATTTCATCTTTGACATTAAGTTACAGAAATGCATGCGCTTATTCAGGATATTCAGATTTTCCGGGTAGTACCTGTAACTTAACTTAAAAGATGAAATGCACATATTTAGACAAATGGTATGCAAATCAATAGATTACAGCTTTTATTTGTCTATATTTTGCCAATTAGGATTCGCAGTTTCAGAAAACCTCAAAATAAAAACCTCTGAAAATTTGAATATGGCTCCAAATCAATAAAAAAAGATATTGAAAACAAAAATGTCAGGCCTCTGAAAGCACTTAGTACATAAACTGTATGGGGTTTACCTTTTATGGTGACTTGCCTCAATAAAACAACTTATCCAGCACCTTCTAATTTTCAGTAGTACCTGTAGAAATATTTAGTAAAGATGCAGTGTCATGCTTCGAAGCGTCAGTCTGGTTTTTCCTTTTGTAACCCAATCATCATGGAGCCCATTTTATTTTGATGAGCCACTGCCTGTGCTGCAGCAGCCTCCCTAATAATTACTGGTGTGGCTCAGGTGGTTGTCATCTGTTCATCTGAAACCAGTTTGATGCTCATATACGCTTTTACTCACAGCTCCTTCAAAGACGCTGTCGTAGATGTTGTCAGTGCCGCACTGAGGACAGGTGAAGGTAAACCTCTCGCAGTCTTTGTAGCGCTCCTCGTCGGTCAGCTGCACCGGCGCTCCCAGCATGCCGTCAGCCTCTTCCTCCCGCTGATACTGCTGCTGGGATCTGAACTGAGTCGGGTCCAGACCTGAGATGGAAGACAGATTTGAGTCGTTACTGCTCCACTGAGGCCTAAGGCAGCTGGGGAAATGTTCACTCACAGATGAAAATCGACATATGAACACATGAAATTCGGAGTGCTTTCTTTTTTAAATAAAAAATGAATATGAGCACTCTTCGAACTTCTTACTGGTTTTATGCCATTACATAATGGGGCACTTACATATGCTTTGTTCCCTTCAGATTCTAAACCAAATGACCAGGAGGAAACCTCTGCTGAATCTCAACACCACTTCTCTCACATGTAGATAATGGATGATATATTTCATAGCTTATATTTTTCTCCAGATGATAATTACTGGGATTATAATGTTAAAATGTACGACTTCAATCTGAGTTCTTTACAATACTCACCTTCTCTAAGGACTCCGACGAGGCAATCACTGTAATGTCTGGCTCAGTTGTAAAATATCACAAGGTGGCTCTTTTTCAAGGTTGGACTAAAGCCATGAAATTATGATGTGAGTGAACACCATCTTTTATTGATTTGATGAAGGATTATTGGTCTGAAAACGGCTGAAGTTTAGCTGCTTCAGGATTTAATGGGCTTTGAAAAGGAATTTAGACCAATCTTAGATCAATATGTACCTTGTGAATACATAACTGGAACAGAAAACAAGGCCTAATTTCACTAAATCATCAAAGTGCTTACAACACTTCTTTCATTTTAATTGCCAACACTTTATTCAACCTTGATTTTTTTCAATACTAATGAGTAATTTGTCATTTTACTTCAAGGCTGAAGCCAAAGTTGCATACCTCAAGTCAGAGTCTTGTACAGTGATTAACTCACCCAGCCACGTTGCTATGAGCACGCTGTCGATGCCCTCGATGGGGTCGCAGATACGAGACACCACCGGGTGGATCTGCTGAGCCAGGTAGTACTGTGTGTCCAGACTGAGACCTTCTTGCTTCTGGAGCTGCTCCAGAGCATACGCCCTCTGACTGGCTGCCAGCGTGGAACCATCCTGGAAGAGAAACCACATTTGTTTTATGATGCATTTCACAAATAAAATGGCAAATGTGGCCATTTCCGTGCAGATCTTAAATCTCCACACCTTGCAGATGAGGTAGGAAACTGTATCTCCAGCTTTGACTCGGCGACCGCCCTGCGTGTTGATCCACAGTGCGACGTGGACGTGAGGGAGACTCTTCTTATCTGGGTAGTCCTGAGGATCCTTTGTCAGAGCCTGGAGAGCAAATCAGCAAAAACACAGATGAGATCATAGATCAAATCAAATCAAACTTTATTTCTATGGTACTTTTCATTCATGAAGCATCACAAAAAACATGTATTTAAAATAAATGAACAAAAATAAAGTATAAAAACAAAGGTCAATAGCGCACACCTGATCAGCTCTCTCTTCTTTTCGCACATTTATCATCATGCACACACACACAAAAGAAACACCTGAAGCCACTCATCTTTTCATAAAAATAAACTGCCCTCTAAGGATGTAACAATTCACTCAATCGACGATTTGATTCCATTCTTGATTTTAAGTTCTGGATTTCGATTTTTTACGATTTTATTCCCCAAAAAAATTATTTTAGTTATTTTATGGCCAAATGAATTGTCTTTTTCTTATCTTTGCCTTTTTCTACCTTGTTTATAACTGTGACCTTCTATTGCCTGTTGTACTAACAAAACGTGAAACTGAACAAATAATTATTATAGATATGGAAATGATCATGCATATTTTCATGATTAAATAAGTTTTACTTGTTTTGTACGTCATGGATGCATTGTGTGAGAATCGATTGCCATTTAAACCAGTTTGAATCGATTTTAAATCGATTTTCGAAGTATCGTTACATCCCTACTGCCTTCTAGTGTCTGCCTCTTTAACCAAAATAATCATGTAAAAACTTAATTTAAGCTAAATATATAAAAACAAACGCTGCCATAAAAATGTAAATGTAGAATCTGGCTGCAGCCGCGTGTTCACCTTGTGAATCTCATACTGGTTGAGGGGGATGTCTCCACTGGCCACCTTCTCTCCCACCTCCACCAGGTGTTTCTGGATGTTCTCCACAATGATGTCACGACTCTGGTCTGACAAGATCTGGCCAATCACATAGCTAGAATAGAACAACAGAGGGTTGTCATCATAAGGTTGTTAAAACGTTACCATTAGCCTTTATGTTGCCACATCAAGCTGATCTAACGTACTTGCCACATTCCTTGGCCAGGTCACACCAGTCCCTGCGCACGATGTCCAGGCCTTTGAGCTCCTGCTTCAGGCTGTATCTCCCCTCTCCGTGTTGCTCTACCACCAGCGCTGCATATTTCTTCTTCTTCAGCAGCAATAGTGACTTGAACACGCCATCGATGTCAATCTCCAGCAGTTTGTAGAGCTTGTTTACTTCCGTCTTTACCTGGAGATGAAGCAAGCACATGCATCCAAACTCTACCCCAAACACGGACACGGCTGAAAAGAAAAGAAATTTAATTCATGCGGAAAAAAAATCAGTATACACACAAACCTTGTTTCCCAGTTTAAAGACTTCCTCTAGAGATTTACTGTTGGTGTTGATCATGATGGAGTCGGTGTCTCCATAGATGACTTCTAAATTCATCTGAGTCAAACGCACATTGGGGGGAAAAAATTACAAAATTGTTATTGGCAATTAGTTCTCTGGACAAAAAAATAAATATTTCAACAAAAATCGTATATTCTAATACTATCTGAGTCACAGTGAAGGGAAGTCTTGTGACATTATTTCATATGTAATATAGTGAATGTACTTGTGCAAATTAATAATAATAATTAAAAAAAGGAATAAAATACTTGAATGTTTTCAGGAGGAACATCAATATCCGTTTAAACTAATGAGTCTGTAGCTGTAAACTCCGGGAAAATCATGGTACATTGTGTTAATATTATATCTGAAAAGGAAAACTCTGATAAAGAAGTCAAATAAATGAGAGCGGCTTTACTACAGATAATTCTGGCAAGGTCTCCAAAATGGTTATTTCGGCAGATTGGTACCAGCTGTTCTCAATGTGCCTCAGTGGTGGGGACCTTGGATATGAAAAGGTTAAAACACAAATCATATCACATTTAGGTGATTCAGCAAAGCTACTGAAGGTGCATGGCTTTTTTTTCTTTTCTTTATAGAGTGTCTTATATTCATACTGAACCATGCATGCAGCAGACCTTGACATGAGATATAAGCCCTTTTCATGTCCTTATTCTAAGAATTCTCAATAATTAAAGGCTATATATCATTCGTATGATTTTAGCTCACACCATTGGAGACTTTTTTTTTTGGAAACCTAACAATTTTTCGTGGCCGTTTTATATTTTTATTGGCTTTTCCTCAAGCAGCAACCTCCGACAGAAATAAGAAGCCCATGCTAAATGCCAAAAATTGCAGTTCCCCCTTCATTCACTAGGGTCTGGAGCCAAAACAGAGCAAATCACCATAGACTCCCATGATAAAAAGGCCAACAAAGCAGGAATAACCATGTTTACAGCCTGGTACAAAAATTATTTTAGGTTTAATAGGTCAAGTTTACCTTCATGTGGGGGGAGTGGATTTATTTATAACTCATTCATTGAGATGTTATTTAATCCTGAAATTCTTCAATATTAGCAGGTTTGTTCTTTTCATTGACAAGTGCTGGATATCCAGCAAAACGAGGCAGTGGGTAGCAGAACCCTGGTTTTTAGCTACCTAACAGCGCACCATACCACTAGTTCATTAGCTCCCGTTAGCTCTGGGTTAAATTTGTTAGCCCGTAGCTACAGGCAGCTCAGTTTGACTCACAGCCCCCTTCTCAGTACCTCCTTCTTGTATTTTCCAGGACTTAAGAGACTTGTGACGCAACCAAGATGGCAAACCTCCCAGTGAGCTTTAAAGCGGATCTATGCAGCATTATCATCATCATACAGCAGCTAGGAAGTAAGTATTTTGCTTGACTGACCTGTTCTGATGAAAAAGCGGACATTTCCTCCTCCATCGGGTCTCCCCCTACCAAAAACGGCGCTTGCAGTTTAGCCCATTGACGCTCGCGCTTGTTTTGGTTTGGAGGTCTCGCGATACACGAGACTAGCGCTATAAGGCCGGTCGTAAATCCGTTTGGACAAATATGCATGTTCACTCTGCGATTCGGTATTTGCTTTTATACTGCTTTGATAATTACTTTCACTAGATGCCTTTGAAGCCATGCTAACTAGCCGTAGCCTGCTCAAGACAACCGTTAGCTGCCTCTCTTTACAACATTCTTCTTCGTCTGTCGCCTAGTTTCTCGCTCTGGAGCTCCCCCTACAGCT
>JAVQJG010018859.1:0-22519 GCA_036024015.1 Craterocephalus amniculus | reverse complement strand
CCCCCCCCCCCCCCCCCCCCCCCCCCCCCCCCCCCCCCCCCCCCCCCCCCCCCACGCAGGCTAAAAAACAAAACAATGGAGAGCAGAGAGTCGGTGATGTGTTTACTTGGATCCCCCTGCAGATTGCTTCATAGATAAGTATTTGGTAATTTCTTCCACTTTCTTGTCTCAGAGGGACGTTTTAATGAATTTTGCAGCAGGACACACCTAAACACTCGTTTGTGTCGCTCACCAACATCTGCTGAAGTCTTTGATGCTTCCTGTTTAATGTGTTTATCCTGTTTGTGTGTCTTGCTAAATGACTTGATGCAGCTTGACAGCGACGGGATTTTCAATACAGAAAATAAATAAATTGAATAAATAAAACCAGATTTAAATGGGCTGAGTTGGATTTCTGCTCAGGAGATCTGATGATTCCAGCTGGAGAGAAAATACCAAAAGGTTTTTCTCTATTATAGTGATGATGATCTGCTAGTTCTTCAAGTAGGTGATCTAAATTCTGATTGTTCAATGTGGCTGATTTTGGGGATTTTTAGTTTGCTTTTTAACCCCAGAACATGAGAAAAAATGTCACCACCCCCTTTTTAAATAGAGATTTAATCAACAGGAATATATTTGATACAGCTGAAAATGAGGCATTTAAATTTGGAGCACACAACACAGCAGCCTCACCATCATCCTGTTTATAAAATGCCTGAAAAGACTGGTAAAAAATTTGAAAAAAATAAATGATTTTTTACTTTAAAAAAATACCAAAAAATAATAAAATAATTGTGAAGCAAAAAATCGCAATATTTATGTGACTCAATTTTACTCCCACCCTTGGAAAATAAACACGTTTTTTGGAAATGTTGACTCACAAATAAGGACAAATAAAGGCCAAACAACAGATATAAACAGGAAAATTAGCATGTTCATAGAAATGTTCATTCGACTCACTAAACAAGTTTTTACGAGTTTACCAATTAAATATGATAACCGCAGTTAAACAAGGCCATCCTGTTCTGTCAGTATAATAAACACATTTAACACTACATCACTTTCTGACTTTAAAACTCTTTGTCTTTGCCATGTTTGTCTGCTTCACACGCTACAAACTCATCTAAGAAACTCAAGATAAGAACTTTACCGGCTACAGAGAGCGCAGAGAAGAGATGGGACGCAGTGTTACTTTTGAGCTTTTATTCAAGTTGTTTTAGCTTATTTCATCAAGTAGACATTTAGTTATTCAGTTGTATGCAGATAATTAATCATTGAATCATATTTATTGTAAAAACATGACAAATATAATGTAACAATAATGAACTACTTTTACCCTTTGATTGTGTAAAATCAGATTTCTACTCATGGTCTCAGTCAGTCGACTCTTTGTCTTTTGAAAGGAGTAAAAAGTCCACCCGCCAGAAGAGGAAGAGGAGGAGGAGGAGGAGTAGTTTCATTTCACGCTGCTCAGCGTGACAGATTCCTGCCTGCTGTCTGTGATGAGTCAGAAAAATCGACCCAGACCGCAGAGATGGCATGAGACGACTTTCAACTGTGATGTTTCAAAGCTGTGGTGCGCCCTGAAACCAGAAACAGGCCCATGGTTTTCAGAAAACGCCATGATTTGGAAATGCAGCCCCACATTACATGAAAATGTCAGCGATTGAGGAAAAAACAAGCAGCCGGAGACTGCGAAGCTCCTGCTCCAGTTAGTCATCAAAAGCTAACCAGACCCGAGGATCAACTTTCACGCTGATCCGTGTGTAGCTTCTTGAGTAATCCTGCAACCCAACAGGCAAACACCTACAAACCACAGAGCCACCTCCTCAGTGGAAAGCAGTGGAAGCCTGCAGGCATGTTTCTGCGTCTGAGCAGCAGATCTCCATAAAACTCATCTGTTCATTAAAACCAGGCAGAAACGATTCAGTGCAGCAGAAAATGTTTTAGTTCAACGTGTAGATTTCCATCCCAGACCCATCACTTCTAAACAAACTGCTTGTTTTTCTGTTATTAGTTTAGATAATGTACAGATTGTTTTCTTTTTTAGAAACACAGACCGACATTTATCCTTTTTAACCTCGGAGGTTTGCTTTGTTGGAGCCAGACTGGGCCGAACGTGTCTTCTTCACTTTCTCTGACTGAGTTTTCCTCTCCTGCAGGGACCATGTTCACATCATGTTCTGTGATTTGATGGGACTCATTTTAATTCATCCTGCCATCTGGAACTGAAAAGTCCAGTATTTCACATCATGATCAGAGAAAATAAAGTTATTTCAAACGTACATACCTGTGCATTTCTACTCGTGATGCAATCCTGCCCACCTGCACGACAGATACAAACTGCAGTCACATCTATTGAATCTGAAAGATGCTAAAGACAGAACAAACTGGTGGGAAGTGTCGTTTTCACGCAGACGACTAGATAATTGGTCTCATAGAGTAAAGTTAGGTGTTGGATCGTATCATATGAATGTTTGTGGGCTGAATGAATGATTTACGGTCTTTTCATAGGATGAGGCTCATCTGGTTGGGAATGAAGAAGAAAAATGTGAGTTTAGCGGCGGCAGACTACCTGAATGGATCCAGACCAACCACAGACCAGGAAATGAAACATGCTAGCTTGTTTTCCCCATCTTGCTAACAGACTGTGAAAATGTGTTTTAATGGCAGCTGAGGACCGAAGGCATAGTTTCATGCCGGAGAGATGGTAACGGAGACCCGGCACTTTCTGTTTTTTTCCCCTCTGCTAACAAAGAATCCTCTGTGTGAAAGTTCAGGCAGCGTATCGGAGCAGAGCAAGTGCCTTTTAGGGAGAACACGGCATGCCGTCGTTTTAAGTTTATCAGCAAAGGGAGTGCATAAACAACCACAAAGCCTGATAAAGAAGAACAATCTATAACATAACAGAGCTGCATTTACACCAGGATAGTTTTGCCTGATATTTCTGGTTCAACAAGAGCGAACGGGAGGAAATCAAAGCGCAGACATTTACACGGCGCAGCTGTGGGATCACGTCGTGTGTTATGATTTCATTTCATGAAACGCTTGCCAGCTTAATCCTGATGCTGTTATGCTCATGAGAATCCATTTGTCTCTTTATTTCCTCGCCTTACCAGGTTGAGCTACATCTGAAGCCCATCCAGTCCATGCAGCACCACCAGAAGCCCCTGGTCTTTGTGCTGAACTCCCCCCAACCACTCATCTGGAATGTCAAGGCAGAGAACCTGGCGCTGCACATCAAACATACCTTTCATGTGAGTCCAGCATCATGAAAAGCCTTAAAGTCCTTTTTCCTTACAGTGTCTTCATTTCCTCACAATATTCCCTTTCCAGTAGTCCGAGTCAAATATTGAAAAGGATGTAAATTTGTAGAGGAGGCCTGTCTGCATGTTAAAAGGAGCTCATCCGGTAGCCTGCATGTGCAGCTCAGGGAAGCATTAAACTCCTGATGCCTGATGTTGGAAAATTTACTGTAAACCACCTCTGGCTTTTTAAAACTTAATGTATTTTAATCTAATTCATTTAATAATAATAATAATAAAATAAATAATAAAATAAAAATGTTTTTATTATTATTTATGGATTTATATTTATATTTATTATTACATATTCAATTTTATAGCAGTCTTTTTTCCTTTTTTGTATTTAACTTTTTATTTTATGTTATTGTTACAAATAATTAGGCATTAAGGGGTTGTTTACTTGTACTCAGTTTTCTTCATTAATTTACTTTGATAAATGTATGCATTTTATATTGATATGTTGTTTGATTTCTTTTTGTATTTCATTTATTAAATATTTCATTTCATTTAATATTTTTCATATTTTTATATTTTATTCCGTTAATTTAGTTTAACATGTAATTATGTTCGTATTTATTTATTGTTTCAAATTTATTTTTGTACATTTTTGTATTTTTTAATTTTTTCCTCTTATGTCGTTAAATATGAATGTTAATTTATGTAAGGCATTTAATTAATATTATTTATATACGTATTTTTGGATCATTAATTATATATAGATTTTTTTACATTTATTTAATCTTTCTTTTTTTATTGAAATTTTTCCTTGACTTTTATATAATCTTTAATTCATTAAAGCATCAAGGGTTATTTTTATATTATTTATTTAATTTTTATTCTTTTTCATCTAAATATATTTTATCTTATGTCAGTTTATATTTTTTTTACTGTGTATGTTGAGTTTTTGTATACTTGCAACTAAATTTAGGCATTAATGGGTTTTTCTTCTTATCTAAATGGAGTATAATTTGCAAAACAAACTGTAATTACCAGAGTTTATCACTAGTTCTCTACAGCATAAGAGAGATAAAACATTAGTGTTATTTAAACTGAGACTGAAGCAGCTGAAGCTTTATCAAGGAAAGATCTGATTTATCATCTAATCTGCTTCTATATTTGGCTGCAGTCAAGTTGCAGGTAGGTTGTAAATTGGTTTGTAGAAAAAACGGATGAAGACAGATTTGTATGAGGGAGAGAAAAATCTTTTCTTCCTGCTTTTGACTTGTTGGTTATATTAAAATAGCAAGACTGAGAGTTTTTTCTGTTTCTTTGGGTACAAATGGGGGAGGATAAGAAGAAGATTTAGGGAATGATATCTTGGCGTAGCCAGAGCCTGCCCCCCCTGGGGAGCCAGCCATATTTAGGAAGGGTACCAGGGGGCCTCTATGGGAAACTTAATATAAAATGTAAAAACGGGCCGTTTCAGTGCTCTTTGTTCAGAGCCAGCAGCCTAAGCCATGCCTTCATTATAACATATGAAACTTCTTTTTTTTGCCTTTATATACTCCGAAAACTTCTCTGTATTCCCGACTTCCCAGAAGAAATCATTTTCATTTGTATCTTAACACCACGGCATTGTGCAGGAATGCAGCATCAGGTACACAAACCACTTCCATGTGTGCTCTAATTTTTCTAGATCACGTCACTAAACATCCTGCTGCAGAAGCCAGCATGATGCATGGGGGAATATGAACGTATGTAAAGCAAGAACCTCTATGCACAATGCTGATCTACACACACACACACACACGTCTATGGAGGGCTCTTCCATAACATGAAGTTTAAAGCCGTGTTAATAAGCTTCCGTTGGACTTTATGACACGTGTTTCCTCTTGCCTGTTCGTACCTTTTACGGCTCACTAATATCAGTAATTATCAGCGCTGCATCAAAGCGGTGGTGGGGTAAATAAAGCTTTCTTTTTAGAGATCACTTTAAGAAGAAGTTTTGGTTTTTTTCTTGCATAGGTTATGTGCTCTGATCGAATCAAAGATGCTGCTGCAGATGGATGTATTAGAGCTCTTCTTTTAGCTGTGGTCGTGTGTGCTTTTGAGGATAGGTGTTTCTGCAGAGACCAGCTGACGAGCATGGCAGCAATAGCAGGAAGAGGTCCGGTAAACATTCCTTATAGGTCTGTAAGGTAAATGTATTTCTATTGTATCGTCTGGGAGGACGTTCAGAAAGGATGGAGGAAAATAACCGTTAACATCAGCCTGACCCTCGGCTCTCTTAGGTCCCTCCACAATCTCTTTCATCCGACCACATACCCGTATGAACCCCACACACATCTGATGCGTCCCCGATGCAATCCTCACAGAACATTAACAGGAAGATCACTGAACGATCGCTACGCCGTCTTTTCATGCTTCATCACCAAGTGATACAGCAACAAATGAAAGGAACCAGAAAGTCTCGTTCCTGCTGCGAAAAGAATGAATAAATACTACATATCAAATCAATTCCTCCGAAGGGAAACTGCATTATAAAAATGATTGATATGAGACATAAACAGTGATATGAGAAATAAATGATTAACATTAAAGTAATTTAAAGTAATTACACTCTATTCTGTCACATGTTCAGATGTACACTTCTGCTGCAGGCAAATACTGAAAGTATTTCACTGTCGCTGCAGACTTTGGTTCCAGCTTAGCTACTTTCTGGCTGTAGTCAGACCCCTCGAGCAAATGTTTTTCTAAAAGTGTACACAAAAGTAACAAATGTAGGACTTTTACAGGTGAGACAGGAGACTTTTGGAGACTAACGCTCAGTTCTATCATCTTTATGTGTACGACAATGTCATCTCCCAACACTGTAAAATAAATTCCAATCACTCCTGATAACAAACATGAGCTTTCCTAGCTAAGGAAAAGCAGCACCATGCATCGAATACTGACTTTGGACATGGGCGAACGTTTTGTTGTAACTCGTCTGAGATGCAGCGCTGCCCATCCTTCGTCTAAAAGCACCCACAGGAGGCCCGGTGTTGTAGTGAAATAAGCACCCCTGCTGTGGAAAGCACCGTGTACCTCTGCTATGTTTGCATGTCATTAGTGAAACTGTCCATCAACGACGTTCGTGTTTTATTTATTTACATGTTATGTGAATGTTGCTTAACACGCTATGTTTTTTTGTTTTTTTTCTGGCTGCTTTTCAGGCCTTATTTTTTTGATTAGTCAAAGAAATCCGACAAGGACGACTTAACCTGTGTGTTAGGAAGGAGTAACTCCTCCTCTGGGCTGTGCATGAGCTGTGCAGCCGATCTTTTCTGGAAGGTGACAGTATTAACCTGGTGTTTAATTCAATTCAATTCAACTTTATTTGTACACACAATTCATAACAACGTCATCTCAAGGTGCTTCACTGACAATCAGTTTAAGCCAATCTGATTGTTATACAATCATATAAACTAGCCAATCGATAACAAATAGCCGATATAAGTTTAATACCATTATTAACTGTGAAATGAAGTAATTTGGACATTTGTAGAAAGCTGAAAGCCACCATTGGAGCCTGTAGTCCAGGCAGAGCTTCACTCCTGCTGCCTCATCTTGGAGGAAGAAGCGTCTCTGAATGTGCGAGGAATGCGCTCGTTCAGACGGCTCAGCTGTTCCTCTGACTGAAACAAAACTAGATTACCTTGTGGGATGTTTGACGTCCAACAGCAGGGGAATCTAAACAGCTGAGGAGGCCCGGCAGGGCTTTTACTGAGGGCGAACCATTTCTGTCGCCTGACCCGGTCGCCTCGACATCCCCGACTAGTGTCCCTTGTCAAGCTTCCTGTGCTTCCAGGGAACACATTGACCACCCAGAATTCCTTGTTGATTCTTCTTTTTATCTTAATCCAAAACAGAAAATGCAAATTTTTTACTTCTGGTTTTATCCGCTGAAATAAAAACACATTGCTGAGGATTAAACAGCTGTTTGCCTGCTGCTGTGTTCTTGTTTTTTTCAGTGTTACATCTTGAGTTTTTTTGTAAAAGCAACCTGGTTAAAGGCAGCTTAAAAGTGAAGATCGGGACTCAAAGATATACAAAAAGAAAAAATATTATTTAAAACTTTACTAAAATAATGGTTTTCATTCTCTTAGAATAAATTATTTTTATCTACTTGCCATACACAGCAGCTGCAACTTCTTCTAAACCAAACTTTTTACACTTCAAAAGTGTATAACAGTCTAATTTTAGTTTTTTTGTGTTTCGGATTTATGAAAGAACAATTAAAAAACATAATAACTATTTAGATTTTGAATAGATTTTTTTCTGTATCCAATATTAAAGAACGAATGACACATATTTAAGTACCGCCTTGAAGCACCGCAGCAGGAGGCCATGTTGAGCTAGCTACCTGTAGTGCCTGCAGTCGTTGCTGCACCTGAGATGAACGGATCCACTCAAATGAAAACTCTGGAGGAATCTTTGCAGCCGATGGCCACCGTACATTTACAGCTTGCTATGCCCTGTTTTACCACTAGAGGCCAGTAATTCTTACACACTGGACCTTTAAACATTGTGCCGTAAGACGAGAAAGGCACCGTGAGTGTAATGGTGCTTTAGGTGCAGATTCCTCCCTAAACTGAAAACGGCACCAAAACAAAGCTCCACAGAGGAAAACTTTCCTTTATCAGGAGCCTCTCGAACCAAAGCTGGGTCCATATCGGCTTTCAGGAGAAAAACACACACAACAGAAACTATTTACATATTTACACTTTTCCCTCATTTCCAGTTGTTCCTGCTCCTGGTTCCCTCCTCTCCAGCTCAGCTTTGGCTTTATTCCAGCCACAGAGGACCAGGAGTTTTCCTCACACATATCATTTTCTGCTTAATTAAAGATGTTAAGCAGCTCACAGGAAGGTCAGCACACCGGGGAGCTGCTTCCTGACCGGTGTGTGATGACACTGATTTTAGCTTTCACACCTCACACTGATCCCAGACTCGCTGTTTCCTGAGGACCGTGGGTCCGTCCTGCCGGTCCTGGCCTCCAGTTCTCTGCAGACACTGATGGACTGCCTGGAAGCGCTTCTTAGACATGGAGCATGCTGTTGCTGTTGGCCTCGGCAGGTTTTAAAAAGCCAGACGCTCGTTGTAAAACATGCTCGCCGCGGTCCTTATTGACCGTCAGCAGCAGGCGGGAATCATACGGCTCTGAAATGACACGAAGGATAAAGACTGAGTGACACCAAGCTTCTCCAGGATTTGAAGTGAGGCACATGTGCAAGGCGCGCTGTGTTGACTTTGTGGCCAGATGTATATATTTCTTTTGGGGGGGAGGGTAGGAGGGGGGTTGCATCTCTGCCTGAAAAGCTTGATGTGGAGCAAATGTTTTATGGCTCTGAGCGGAACAACACTGTAAACGTTTTTGCTTTTGGCCCGTGTGTTGCTCATTGTTTGTTTGCCAAGCTTTGCCATTTTGCTCCTTTGTGCTTTTCATTAGTGGAAGGCTTGTAGTTTAGCTTCTCACACGAACGCTCGCCTCGCTGTAACAGCTAATGGAAACCATAGGCACTACTGGGGTTTTTTCTCAGAGGCAGGAGCACTTGGGCATTATTTTCTATCCAGTTCACAGAAACGCTTCTGCAGAGAGCCGCGTCGTTAGATCCCCACTTCTCACTGCGGAGAGACCATCAGATTAAACCACACAAGCTTTATCGCGTTAACACACCAGAGAGAGGTCTCTGCATTTTTCTGCACATTCCAGCCTCCGCTCTGTTTGCGACACCTCTTCTTTTCAAACACCAGGCGGAGGGTGGAGAGTTCCTGCTCTGATAATTAATCTCACACGTTTGTCATGCTTCGCTCCTTTTCCCTGCACACATGGTCCATATGTGTTGTTCTCCCAAGCAGGATTATGCAGATGTGCACTTAGTACCAGGCTAGACCCTCTTTTTTCCTCCAGAACCGCCTTCATTATGACCCAACAAGCTGATGGAAACCTTCCTCAGAGGATCTGCTCCATGTTAACATGACAGCATCACACAGTTGCTGCATCCATGATGAGAATCTCAGAGATGCTGTTCTGCAGAGCTTGGTTGGAACCAGTGCTTACTGGACTTCCTGTTGCCTTTCTATCATCTCCAACCAGGCTGCCCAGTCTCCTCTGACCTCTGACATCAACAACTGGATGTTTTCTCTTCTTCAGACCATTCTCTGGAAACCCTAGAGATGAATAATCAAATCAATAACCTTAAATCCCTTTTCTTCCTCATCCTGATGCTCAGGTTTAACTTTGCTTTGTACTTATTAAAGAATTGGCCGCAACAAATTCCCTGCTGTGAGTAAAGAGGAACAAAATTCAATAAAATTCAAATTTAAGAAAACAATTAACAGATATCAGACAACTAGATTAATGGGGCTTGTTCATATTTGTATGCACTGCATGGAATCCAGTAAGCTGCTTTATAGGATTATGTTCACTAGCTCGATCATATTACTCATAGGAACTCACACTTTACATCATATTTTTTACATGTCTCCTCTAACAAACATTTCACTCTATTAAGCATTCAGAGGGACAAGATAAGGCAAGACAAGGTTGTCAATACTACTAGAATCCTCTGTTGGTATTAAAATAAACATACAACTCATGGGAAAGTCCTCTAAGTTAGTCTGTATGACTACAGGAAGCATCAATCTCAGAACTAAATACCACAGAGAAGGATAAATACTCTGTTATTAGACTGTTGTCATCAGGAACAGTAGTGTGTAACTCACCAGCATTGCTCACCTTGTTGCTAAGATACCTTTATTTAGACCTGGAAATGATGATGAAGCCACTTCCTGTTGAACTTTCTACCAACCAGAGCTTAAATTGAGGGTAATATCCAATCAGGAGCAGGCAATGATCAACCTGTAGCAGTAAGTTCTAGAAGGAAACTCCTGGTCCTTTACGGCTGGAATAAAGTCAGGAAGCTGATCTTGGCTATTTAGTGAGGATAGAAGGGAAATAGGAGCAGAGAGACTTGGAAATGAGGAAAAAATAGTTTCGAGAGAAAGAATGATGTTGGGATGAGAAAAAACGAGTAATAACTTATATTTTCCTCTACTGGTTGGCCTTTATGCTGCTACATCACATTCATTTTACATCCTTTTAACCTCATCATCTGATGACTGGCAGTCGTGGAACATATTGTCGCCATGGTGACTGGGTATTTCTAGATTTAAATAAAAAAGGCTGGAAGTTTTAAGGGTTAAACATAATCATAATACAACCCATATGGTCATTTCTGAGAAGAAAACTGTCTTAAAACGTCTGAAAGGAGCTCATGGTGATTTTTTAGCGGCATCCAAGTGAAAATGTGATATTCAGAGGTAAATATTTGGTCCGTCCAAACCACAGGCATAGCTCTGCTTCATACTTTGATACTTTGATTTTTTCACTGGGGTTAAAGAAAAGAGCCTAGCTCAGAACTTCTGAGATTCATGTTGATTAAATTAAACAAATAAAACTCATACTGAGGTTAGTAAACCTGTTTACGGCTTGCTTTACAGCACTGAACAGATGTAAACCCTGCTGATGAGAGCTCTCCCATCCTGGCTGAACGGCTCGATGCTGCTCCAGCTGGAGAAGGTTTGGAGCACCACACCAATTTTATTCAATCACCAAACAAAAATGAGAAACATGGGCAGAGATTCAGGTGCTAGCAGCTTGGTTAGTACAGAGCTAAAAATAGTTGTAGGTGAATTAGGACATATGTAAATCATGCCAACCATGCAAGCAGTGAAAAACTGAAACGGGAATACAGTCTGGTGAACGAGGGGAGCAGTGAGTGGAGACAGAGGCTGGAAAAAGAGTCCAAGCAGAAAGCAGGGGGAGCAGACAAAGAGAATTATTAAACATCTTTTAGAGTATTCATGAGGAGAACATGGAGTGTTCGTGTGTAATGAACACAAACACAAGCATCCACTTTTAATGTAGAATGGGTGTAAAGTGGAGAGAGCAGCAGCATCGTCAAGCTTAGTTCCACCTCAGCTGCATTCTCATTGATTTTCCTCTTTTTTCTTGGTCAGAACTCCCTCCGTCTATCTCTTTCTCCCCGTCTTTCCAGGTGCTGAATGTAATTGGATTCCCCCACTGTAAAACTGTGGGTTTAAAACTCTGCTGGAGCGAGGCTGGACACCCAGTCAAGCTTGTAAAAGAAGCTGAAAAAAGGGGATTAAGGGAGGTGAGTAATATCTGCCAGTGATGATTTGTAGCCAGCTCACTCTGTGTAGCAGCTTTTTCTGGAATTAAACAGGTTTTTTGTCTACATGTGTTTATGCATACTAATTATCTTGATGGAATTGGAGGATAAATGCTACCAAAGCTCCATACAGCTGGTTAGTGTTAGAATAAAACATCAGGAAACAAGGAGCAATAGAACGATTACACTGAAAGCATCAGCATAATTTGGCTGAATAAAACAAATCTTGTCACTGCATTAGAAAAGAGATTTTATCATTTATGAAAAAAGAAAGATCTTTGGCAGAGTAAAAGTAGCTTTTTGACATTATGAAGTTCATATGATTAAGTTTCTTCACAACAGCTACCTGTTATATGTAACAAATATGGAGAGTTCGACTCTGCCTGAGCTGATAAAATAGTCACACCCTCAGACAACTGATGGATGCACCAATGTCATATTTTTTATTGTGATGGAATAGTACATAAAAAATTAAAGCTAAACTTTGACTCTTCTGCTCTAGAAATATAAGCATTGTTTTCTAAGTTACCCAACAACTTCAGAAGAGAGTGAGATCAAAATAACATTGGCTGTATTTAACACCTTTCAACAACATTCTGTTTAATCCAGATCAATATATAATGTGGTTATATAATAAATTCACGGATTTGTACTGTATAGCTCGCAGCATGTAGAGGAGGATAGAGGAAGAGGAGGATAGGAAGACGGAAAAAGAGAGGAAAAGTGAGGAAGTAAGATGGTGTAAGATGTTTATAATGCAGGTAGCTTCTGTTTCATTTACATTTACACCGTTTCATGATGGGGGGTCTGGCTTTTGTGAAGATTGCTCTCCTTTGGCTCCTTTAAGAATTGACTCTTAAAACTCCTCGTTTATTAGTATTAGGAGCTTACTTTTAAAGTTTTCACTCATTTCTTCACTTTTTCCGGACTAGTTTCCAGTTCCCATCTCTGAGCTGCCCTGTGAATCTGGCCTGTACCACTTCCCTTACTACCTTAGCTGCTTTTGCCCCCCCATTTGTCTCTTCTTGTTTTAAAGAGTCATTCATGTTCACATTGCTCAATAACAGTTTTTCCATGAAGCCTGTTTGTTTTACATTTCAGGAACACTTGTTTGGAAGTAGCAGTGATTGGCTAACAACAGGAAGTAGATGGTAGTTAATGTTGCCAATTGATAAACAGCACCATGATGAAACTATAATCTGGGGAACGGGGATTTAAGGGGTTAACTTTGTGAATTAATGGATAAGAACGGCCTTCATGTTAAAACATGTGCTTCCAATGACCCCTGTCTTTACCTGTCTCACAGTAGCTTTGTAAAATGAAGAATTACAATGAGGTTTGCATAATCATGCAAATTGGAGATGATGTAATCATGGTGGTAATCACTGTATCCACCATTACAGTGATTGGCAGGTAGACTTAAAATGCTGCGAACATTATAATTAATCTTCCTGCTATGGGGAATTTCTTGTATTTGATTGGCCAACACTGACATTGCATGGCGATCCATTAAAGTTGAGGAAGAAAACTTTTTAGCTGAAAAGCTGCAATTTTTTAAAATGCACTCTGCTGAAAGAGGCTGTAGACGGGAAGGTGAAGACTCAGTACTAACCACATGTTGATGTTTGATTTATTTTTTGAGTCAGACAGGAGGAACCCCGATATGAGTCTTACTTCTGCTGTAACCCTGTCTAACATTCATTTTATAAGGTCTTGATCTTACTTTTCTAACAGCTTTGTTTTTTTTTACCAAAGGCATTTAATCAATACCAGGTGGTTCCACATAAAGCAGAAATGTCTGACTGTTCAGAATTTTTCGGACTAAAGTATTCTGCTGCAGAGTTAAAAGCAGTTTATATCCTTCTCTAACAACTTTACCAGATCATGAAGAACCATGTGTTGGCCCTGATAGACAATGTTGTGGATGAACTGTTTATTTTTCTATGAATGTTGAACTGAACACAGCATATTTTTACATAAAGAACATGAACTTGTTAAGATAAGGCAAGGTTCTGCAACACTGCCTACATTTTCCAACACTAGACCTATTTCACACCCAGTTACCCACCATGCATTGCACACATTAGCACAACAAACCAGCAACAGCGGAGCAGTCCTGTTCAGGAAGAGGTGGAAGGCGAGGAGCTTCAGATGCAGTGTGCATAATGCTCCGTGTGCTTCCAATAACTCAGGAGAAGCAATTAACATTTCTATTAGAGTCATGTTCTTCATCGACTTTTAATTGGAAAAGACTCATGGATCTGTCTGGTCTGAGGAAATCTGCAATCAAAAAGAGCCATTAGAAAAGGGCCGGACCCCTGCTAACAGCCCCGAAGCATGCAGATCACACCGCCTGCAGCCAGAGACAGGACTTCCCAGCATCAGGTTAGCTGGTTGGTTCAAGGTCTTTCATTCTGACTTCCAAGCTACAACAGCTGCAGTGAACTGAACTTTGAGCTCGATCATGAGAAGCATGAACTGATAATATTCCTGTAAGGATGCATGGCGGAAACATCGGATTGTATCTTTATCCACCTGTAGTTACACCAGAGAGGAGAATGCCGCCATGTTCTGGAGCCCAGGGAGCAGTCTGGGGGTCAAGGGCCTCTCTCAGGGCCAGCGGGGTTCACCCTGCCCTCCACCCTCTTTTCTTACATCATAGCCTTCCTTATAACACGGTATTTGGAGATTTGAATGAATGTAAGTTTGATTGCTACTGGAAGGGTTGTTGGGTTGCTCTCAGTTGGAGAATGAGTTTGCAGCTGACTCAGTATTTTCCAGCAGGGACACCCGGTGGTGAACAGAGACCGAAGAAGGGCAGAAGAGAGGATAAGATGTGGATTACAGAGAGCAAGAGAGTGAGACAGATGGAGGAAAATAAAAGTGTGTGCTTGATTTGGGAAGCCCAACAAAGTCCAAACACATTATTGATCCAAGCACGGTAACTACAATTCTTTACTCAGCCCTCCCACCGCGCAGTCCCAGTCTCTCCATCTTCTGCCCTCTTGCCGTTAAATATAAATTCATCTTCTTTTTTTTATCAACTTTCTCTCTGTCTTGCTCAGATTGTCTCTTACTCACAGAGTGCCTTGGGTATAATCAAATAACTGCCACAGAGATGGAGTGTGTCAGGAACTTGAATGTGTTTCAGTGTGTGTGTGTGACGATTTTCATACTCTCTTGAGGGTTGTTAACTGAATGGACTCAATTTCAGGATTTAAGATGAGATGAAGAATTTTGAGCAAATGGTTTTGATTGGTTTTGCGTCTATGTTTTTTATGCAATATTTCACAGAGAAAGCAGCAAGGTTGAGCCAGTCAGGATCCAAACGCTGTGTCAGTATTGTATCAGGAAGATTTGTCAGTCAAAATGAGAAATAAAAAACAGCTCCCAATGTGGAGAGACCTTGATGATCATGTGTCTTTAAAACCCACCTTTGGTTTCTCCACAAGCCCGAGGCCTGACCATATCTGGTCCAAAACCAGCAATGATGGCAGCAGGTTCTGAAATTTTTCATGTACCAGCAACAACTCTGAGTTGTTTTCTTTTTGGCCCAGTGACATTTATTATGTACATTCATGGAGCTGTTGTTGCCCTAACCCTACCCCGAGGCTGAGATACCACACTCTACTGGGATGCTGAGTCACTTTCCAGCTGTCATCAGCTTTTTATTCTACACTCTGCGCTGTTAACTGGATATCAACACACTGGCCGACACATATGAGACGGTTGAGTTTTTACATTTTCACACATGCCAGAAAGTAACTTACCACATCTGACCTGTTTCTGCTTTATAATGTGTCTTTAGCTTCCATTTTGCTCTAAAAAGATTTTTCAATAAATAAGCAAATAAACATAGGCCTATGTTTAGAAAAATAAGTCTTCATCTCAGGACAATGATGTTAATTTATATATCTCATTATGCCAAGATGAGAGAGCTTCATAACTTGTTGTCATTGGATTAGTTATTATTAAAACTCATTAAACAAAGAGATTTTTTTTGTGTTGTGACAAGGAAGTGAACAGAATATTACGTATATGCCATAAACTCCAACTGTTCAACTCCATTTTATTTATATAGCAGCGGTTAAAAACCAACAACGTGCTTTACACCAAAAAAAAAAATAAAAACAGTAAAATAAAGCAGTATAAAAACTCATAATATACTAATAAATAATAAATGAAGAGAAAATTAGAAAAAAACAATGCCTCAACTAATGTTAAACGCCAAAGGAAACAGATTTGTTTAAAGCATCGATTTAAAAACAGCAAGTAAAGAAACTCTTTAATATGTGAATGTAGTTGGTTCCACAATCTTGGTCCACAGGGCTCATTTGAGCATCAAGTCTAAGGTTGCCGTCTAAGAGCACTCCAAGGACGCTGGTGCAGGGTTCAGGTAACCAGCCAAGAACCCTAAGTCAGTCGTATGCTTATAGGCATCACTGGCCCTGAATAGTAGCACCTCAGACATCAGAGAAGAGCAGAGGACAACTCTGCAGCTTCAATCTGACCACTAAAGCTCTGCTTGGCTAAATTGGATCTCAGCCATTGCAAAGCTATAACCAGAATGACAACCCAGCTCTTCAGGCTGGACAACAATATCTAATGGTTAACTGTGCCATGACGTCCAACAGTACGAGAACCACTCAGTGTGACCCCTATCTGTGGCCATAAAAACATTGTTAAAAACTGAAAAAGTGCAGACTCAGTACTGAGTATTGTTTTAAAATCAGACTGAAACAAATCAACGACATTTTTTTTCCCTCTTAAAAGACTGTAACTGGGTATATAAAACTTTCTCCAAAACATAAGAGATGAGAGGAAGCTTAGATTTAGGCCTAAAATTTGACTGGATGGAAAAGTTCCGGCTAGGCTTCTTTATTAGTGGAGTAACTGCATGTTAAAAACTAACAGGTACATTCCCATATGTTAAAGCAGGTCTCAGCAACTCTGGGCTTGTTTACCATGCAGTGCGCACCCCTAAGCTATAGGGGGAGCTCCACAGCGAAAATAGGCGACAGATGAAGCAGGCTGTTGTAAACCAGAGGCAACTTACAGTTTGTTTTGAACAGGCAACGGCGAGTCACCATGGCTTCAAAGGTATGTAGTAAAAGTCATTATCACAGATGAAATATGCATATCTGTCCAAATGGATTTATGACCTGCTGTATAGCGGTAGTCTTGTGTATCGCAAGACTTCCAGACCAAAACAAACACGAGCGTTAATGGGCAAAACTGCAAGCGTGATTTCTGGTATAGGGAGACCCAATAGAGGAAATGTCAGCTTTTTCATCAGAATGGGTCAGTATAACAAAATAATTATTTTTAAGCAGCTTTATGACAACAACAAAGTTGCATAGAGTCTCTTTTAGCTACTAATGATAGGAAACACATGAGGAGCTAACGTGGGGAAGACCTCTTTAAAGAGATAATCTAAAAAGAATCCTGCAGGCTTTATATGGTAACTATCTTCTCCAAAAACTGCTAGGTAACAGGCTCAAGGTGGTCCAGAACAACAGAGCATGAAATGGAAACAGATGGATGAAACGGGGGAGTAATAAGGGCCCTAGTGCTCACAACTTTGTCAATTTAAAGTATCTTAAAATTCTCACAAATCTTAGCAGCGCTCTCAGGTTGTTTGTGGTGAACAAGGAACAGTTAATCACCATAAAGAGAATACAGCTTTTCCATCTGTTTGAGACAGTGACATCAGAAAAATACTTTGCTTTAGTTGCTTTCACAGACAGATCTTTAGTGAGATTACCAGCTATGTCTTAGTATCTGGAAAGACGTTTGTAACTTGTAATTTTTCCATTACACTCAGCTCTCCTGCACAAACGCCTGGCAGACCATGTAATGTGATATAGCCAGAGCTCATACTGGGTCTAAGACGTCTTGTTCTCAGTGGAGCTGCTGAATGCAACATGGTTCCACACACAGAATCAAAGTGAGAAGTGAAAGCAGCAACATTGGATAAGTCCAAAAGTTATGACATAGTATAGCAGAGAACTAAGCAACAATGGAGGGGTTAATAATCTGAGAGTGCCGCGCCAGAGCACAACATTCACCAACATGAGAGGACAGAGTATTTATAAAACAACAGACATGTGGTGTGAGAACACAGAACCATAAACTTCCAAGTTAAATATATCAAAAATATGTGATAAAACATGATCAAGCACATGTCTGCACATGTGGGTTGGACCCGGTAACGTTTACAGTAAACAGTGATATATAACTTTTTTTCACTCACAACTCTGTGCTTCTGACATGTTTTGATAAAACAAACATGTACATAGCACAACACTATGTACAGACCTGGAGTTGTAGCTGTCCTGCGGCCTCCCAAGGCTGAGAAACTGCATTTCACTCATTTTTCCTCTAACCTGGGGCGTCATGTTACAGTTGTGTTTTGTTTTATGGCACTGCTTCACACACTAGCAATTGGATATCAACACACTGGCTATTTTGAATGTGCACTGTGGCAATTTCAGCCAAGAAACACAAGAGCACATGATCAGAGGAAGAGAGGAAAATAAAGAGACAGAGCAAGAGACAACAGTGACTTTTATCGGCTGGAGAGATCTCGGAGAAGAGACCCGATAAGCGAAATGCTGCCCTCGCTGTCATTAGGACTTGCTGTCCCTTAGTAAGAAAATCCAATAATCAGTAGTGCTTGTATAACTTTTATCACAGGAAAAATTGTTAGCGTATGCAAAGTGCTGCCAGGAATAACTGGAACATAACTGCACAAGTGTTTCCAGGGACAGTTTGACAGAAATTCGTTAACAGATCATCTACACTAAAATAATAATCTCCAACTTTCTACCAAAAAGGCAAGAGAGGAAATAAGGGTAGAGAAACGGCTTAAGAAGAACTAACTGTGTAAACTACCCTGTGTCTTAGGCCTCAGCAGAATGTAAAAATCCAGGGGCAAAATAAAAAAAGTGCCCACCTCAGTTAAGCTCTAAAAAAATAACTACAATCTCTACAGTTATACATTTGGATTTTTCTCCAAATAAAAACAATCCTTTTCCTTATGTCAAGGATATGTGAACATGCTGGTAATTGCACTTCCTGTATCTTTTCTCAACAATACAGTGAGTCGGAAAACCACACTCAGAACATGGAAACACTTGTATCACAGTCTGAGGCTGGAGTTAAACGCCATGGAAACACTTGTATCACATTCTGAGGCTGGAGTTAAACGCCATGGAAACACTTGTATTACAGTCTGAGGCTGGAGTTCAATGTCATGGAAACACACATGTACACACATGATGCATGAGAAAAACAACAGACAGAGGGTTACAAAAAGGGTGGGTTGCTAAATGCTAACAGTATTTAAACCTTGTTGATTGTCAGCTGTGGATGGTGGACCCAAACGCACAAGTTGTAGAAACTGGTCCGTCAAGGTTTGTTTTCTGGTTCTTTAACGTTTGTATTTTCAGCCTGTCATTGATGTGCTGCAGCCTCCAAGTGGAAATGATGAGTCATGGTATATTTTCACCCATTGTACAATATTAAAACTGACTTTCATCCAGCTGCTGTTTCATAACAGTCTCATCACATCACCAAGTGAAATTGTGTAGATATATGAGGAGAAAATGAGCTGATTTCTAAAAGGGAAACATAAAGGATAACAATTTCTTAGTTATTTCAATTCTTAGCTTCTCTGCTTTTTAGCTTATGATAAATCATGACAAGACTAGAATGCAGCTTCCTGGTACTTCTGTTTATGCAAATTCCAAGGCTATCAACGTTCCTGAGCAGAAGAGCGTCTGCTTACATGGAACTTGGCTCCTCCATCTTTGCTCTGCTTTGTGATACCTACAAAGCAAAAAATAAAAAAACTTTGTCATGTTGACTCAGCTGTTCCTGCAGTGTTTATGGGATGGCAGGTGCACTGCTCTATATAGACGTGGAGGAAAAATAGAACATGAATACCAGGAGTACAGATTCACTATATTCCAAATAGCAACCACTAAATGATGTCCGGGGCAATAATTGTTGTGTTTCCGTTATCTGTGGGTGATCAACTAAGAATGAATGTGGAGTTGATAACAGGCTCAAACAGCCTCATCTAAATGAGGATTTAGCTGCCCAAATGATTCACTGTGTAGACGGAGAGGGAGAAAGTCACAAAAGAAATGAAGTGGACATGAAAAAGAGGTTAATATACATATGGAAAAGACATTTAAATATGACCAGAAGACCTGTAATATGAGACGGTATTTGTCAAAATGTAAATACAGTTGGAAAAATAAGAACATAAAATGAAGTTAAGAAGAGATGGTAATATGTTTAGACAGAGACAGAAGACAATTCTCTGACCAATGTTAAAGGAAAACTTCACCCTCAGAATGACGTGCCTTCATTTTCCACTCCCCCTCATGCTGATTAACACTCTGGAACACTTCTTTGATATTTATCATGCAGCCGTAGATATGGGGAGGTTTTCGTTCTGCATCGGTTCTGTTACAGTGATTTTGTCCACAACAAGTTCAACAAGTCCACAAAAACTTGGCAATATTCCTTCATACTTCTCATCCAATGTAATCCAAGTGCCCTGAGTGGGTAACGTCCATGATTTGATCGAAACAACATCATTTAGTATATTTCTTGAGCCCAAAGCGCTGCAAATTGTACTTCCACGCATTCTCAGCCTACTGGCTACTATAGGCGGAGAATGCACGAAACGCGCTACCCCTAGTCTACCGTGGCCACAGTAGCATCTTGAACATGCATCCAGGAAGTAAAAAAATACTAAATGATGTTTCGAGTAAATCATGGACGCCGTTCAACATCACTGTAAAGGAACTAACGCAGAAAACCTCCCCACATCTCCGGCTGCATGATAAATATCAAAAAAGCTTTCCATACTGTTAATCAGCATGAGGGGGAGTAGAAAATGATGGCACATCATTCTGAGGGGGAAGTATTCCTTTAAGCAGCAAAAGCAGCTCTTTCTGCCAGGAGCAGATAATTTAAACCTTGTTGATTGTCAGCTGTGGATGGTCTGCAGCTGGATCACTCTCATCCAGCTGCAGCTGGATCTCCAGTCAGTTTCCGCCTGCCTTTCAGAAGCTTTATTTAAGGCCCTAAAACAACCAGCACAGTCTGTCCATTATAGCTACTGCACTGTGCACGAGGCCCTGTTAGTAGAGCTGTACGGCTCCAGCCATTAAAGGCCACACAATTTCACTCAGGTGTGTTAAAGCAGGAAACATCCAAAACCTGCAGGACAGCCCTTAGGGGCCGGAGTTGAAAAGCCCAGCTTTACAAGAGATACCAGTTAAAGCTCTGTTTACAAAAACAGACTAAAGCAGGCCTATAATCTCCACTTCTGAGCCAGTGAAAGGTGTGTTTAAAGGCGTGTTTAACATGCAGGTAATACTTAGCCTCTAACTAGCTCCTGTCCAGACACTGATTATAAGTAATCTAATGTCCTCGGCAGGAACAACACAGGTGCAGACAACTGCTGGTAATCTTATTTAAACACACCGCACAGAGGACAGAGCTGCTGCTCCCTGCACAACCGCCATCTTACAGCCAGTTTACAGTCCAGGATGCTCGCTTGCTCTGATAAACACAACATTTGATGGAGACATGGATGGATTAACAAAACTGCACCTAAAAGACTTAATTATGGTCGAATTCCAACAGATTACATGCCTGAATTGATAAAAATTCAGGCTGATTTCCTAAATAAAACAGAGTTCTCAAATGTATCTGGGTTTATCTCAGCCAGTTTGGAGGTCATGGGCCTGAGCCATTCGCACAAATTTTAGTTCTTTCCCACTTACCAAGTTCAGATGCAAAAAAGTTCACAAAAATAAAAACTAGGGGTGGGCATAGATTAATTTCTTTAATCTAGATTAATCTCACAGCAATCTTGGAGTTAATCTAGATTAATCTAGATTAAAATGGCTCATTTTAAGCAGCAGCCATTTCATCGGACGCTCCAGTTCCACAGCGTGAATTGCGTCAGGTATTCACAGGGCTTTCCACAGAGACACAGACTAGCCAGTCATAAAATGTAAGTAGCTAGCCAGGGGATTATTTAAAATTATTTAAAATGCACTTTTTTAAAACTTTATATATATTTGTTTATTGAAACTAGGCTGTAAAGAAAATGTGTAATTTATAAAAATCCCAATAAAAAGCTGGAAACATTTATCTCTTTAGAAACTAATGAAAACAGACTTGAACCCATGTCAGTTTTTCAGGTCCTGATACCAAATCTGATATCTGGTAATCATGCAGGCCGAAAATTGATATTTAGAACCAATATTCATTTGAATTAAAAATTTTACTCTTGACTTGAACTTTGGATGAATCATAAAACCCCCAATATTTTATTTACGATAAATGCTGGTCATCATCTCTACTTTTTATTCAACAACAATTACAGCATCGTCAGTTAACTAAACATTTAAATTAATAAATAGTCTCATACACTTTTATCAAAAAAATAATCAAAAAACATAAAGGCACCTTGGGTCACACTGGTAATATTAGTATTAAAAAATACACAATATAAATTAAATCTGTCCTGCTAAACAGGTAAATAAATCCAGTCTAGTCTGCTAAATGATGTTGGCTCTCTAGCAGTTTGGGAACTTGCCACCTTCGAGCCGATGTAAACACCACTCACACTGAAAATACGCTGACTGCTCCATAGACTTGTCTCTGGACTGCTGAGCTACTAAAACACACGATGCTCCGGCAACGCGCATCAACACACGCTGGAACGTTCAGACAGCGGGCTCCGATACAGGAGGCTAAGCTAACCAGCCCTGCCCTGCAGTAAAACTGGCCTGACACTGTTAGCTTTGGTTGGAAACGACACTAAAACACACAAACACACTCACCTCTCATTACAACAGTCTCATGGTTTTGTAGAATCGGTCTGTAGCGATGCAGCCAGAGGACCTGCTAATGCTAACTGCTAAGCGCTCCGTCACGGAACTTCTGCTACGTTCATATTTCTGGTCTTTCACTAACATTATTGCTCATGGGTTGTAGAGGATTGTGATATTTATTTAAACACCAGCT